>JASCQY010000002.1:16402501-16415690 GCA_030264315.1 Sardinella tawilis
TTAACCCTAAATAGTTAGGAAATCATATAAAAAAAGAAATTGGATGACACTTTTTTTTCTTGGTTCCCAGGAGGATAACTCAGAGATGTAGGCCTATACAGTATACTGTAGACAACTTATCTGTGTGTGCCCCCTGTTGGTCATTGATATGACAACTGATTTTTGGAAACACAAAATTAAAAAAAATATTACCCTATTTCACGGATATTATTGTGTAGACAAGGTCGCAACACTTTATAAGTCACTGTAACAACGGATAAACACGTGATCAACGAGTAGAGGAAACAGATACATGGTTATGAAAGCGTTACATTGTTGGCACTTCGCGAAATGTGTTTTGAGCCTCTACGGTTTCCGTAACCAGGTTTGCGTAATCTGCGCGCGGCATATTCAACAGCGTTTTGTAAACAGAAGAATATGTGCTAATCTCCAGATTTAGTAGTTAGTTGTTATAATTATTAGCCTTTGTCATTATGTGTTTGTGATATGTATAATTGCGGCGTTGTGTCGTGTTGTTATGCCAATGATTATTTTAACAGGCATAATCGACCTAGGTAATGTTTGTTGAGTTAGTTAAGCAAGCTAACGTTAAGACTAGCTTGGTAACCATCTAACGTTAGCGTTATCCAATTTGGATATAAAGCTTTTTTTTAATGAATAATCCCTTTTTCTTAATGTCTCTCGCTGGAGTATAGTCATAATCGGAGAATATGGTAAGTAGGCAATTAACGTTGTTACAGTCCATTAGTGCAAATCTTAAAACCAGCAATAGCCTAAACCACCGAGTTTGATTGGAAAACATCAAGGTTTTACACTTAACACTTAAACGGTAACAAACTAAACCGAGATGTGATGAACATTGTCTTGCAGAGAAGAAGTTTAGCACCAAGTCAAGTTGCCAAAAGAAGAAATGGAGGTGATTCCTCCTCCGACGAGGACTGGGACCCTGAACAGGTAACGTTAACGTTAGCTGTTACTATCAGCACAACCAGGCTTAACGTTACCTACCATAGCTGCTACCTCACTGAACTCTTGACTGAGTGAACAAAATGACTGGTACCATTGCAGGAAAGAAAACGAAGAAAAGGAGATGGGGATTGCCGAGAAAACTTGATCTCCCCATACAGAAAACCTCTTACACAGTTAACTAATCGACCCATTTGTGTGGACAGCAGTCAGCATGTAAGTTGTTCAACTTTGGTTTGTTGCATTTCTTCCTGACCGCTTGCCTTTTTTTTACTCACTTTTAATGTTTTGTTGATCATTGCAGGAGGCCTTCATTCGCAGCATCCTATCTAGGCCATTCAAAATTCCCATAGCCAACTACTCAGGTACTCAAAGTCACAATACACCTCAACTGTTCTACATGTACCCCTTATCCTGAATATTGGGGAGTCATTCCGTTTTGTTTGTGCAGGTTCACTGGGATTACGAGCTCTGGGCTTGAAGAGGGCAGGTGTTAGGAAAGCTCTTCATGACCCATTTGAGGTGGATGCACTGGTACTCTATGAGCCACCAGTTGTAAGTGCTCATGACATGATCAAAGCTGAAAAGTGAGTCACTGATCGTCTCTTTTCATAACAGACGAAGTTGAGTTTGTAAGTGGATTTAGATGTTCACATTTTGCTCATTAGAAGATGCTGTTGTCCAAAGCAACTTGCATTAATGTTAGAGTTCTTCAGCCATATTAAGGAATATTTTCTGAATGATAAAAAATTTGTGATGTGCTAAAAATCGCTAGTATAATTGACCTCATCTCTAATAGTTATGACAGTGATACGAGTTGTTCTTTTATCTGTGAATGTTCATTGCAGAGACAAGCTTCCTGTTCATGTGGTTGTGGATCCAGTACTTGGGAAAGTTCTTCGGCCTCATCAGAGAGAAGTAAATGTTGCTATGCCTGATCGAACAATTTTCTCCTTTAAGGTCCGTTTTTAGGACATCCACACACTTTGGACACACGTTTGTAATTGTAATCCCACACTCTGTTGCGTTATCTGTCAGGGTGTGAAGTTTCTTTGGGACTGTGTGACGGGGAGACGAATCCCTGACTCTTACGGCTGCATCATGGCAGATGAAATGGGCCTGGGCAAGACTCTGCAGTGCATCACGCTCATGTGGACCTTGCTGCGCCAGAGCCCAGATTGTAAACCAGAGATAGACAAGGCCATCGTGGTGTCTCCCTCTAGCTTGGTGCGCAACTGGTACAACGAAGTGGGGAAATGGCTGGGAGGACGCGTCCAGCCGCTGGCCATCGATGGGGGCTCAAAAGATGAGATTGATCGCAAACTAGGTACTTCAAAGAGTTACGGACTGTATTGTTGGCCCTCAGTGACCCTCCTCTTGTGTGCCTAGTGTGTGAATTTTAGTTTGAGTTTTATTATTTTTTTTCTGTGGCAGAGAGCTTCAATGCACAGCATGGCTTGAGGGTACCTTCTCCAATCCTCATCATTTCGTATGAAACATTCCGTCTTCACGCTCAAGTGCTTCACAAGGGCAAAGTTGGCTTGGTCATTTGTGATGAGGTAGGTGGCACGCCCATACCTCGGCTCCCTCCGCTGCATTGACATGATCAGCACATGGAAGTGAAAGAAAGAAAAATATTCTGCCTTTATTAAATAGGAAGTCTAATAAAAGGCAAATTTAGCATTAAGGTGTACAGTTATCACTTTGGCTGCACGTGCTCAGCATCGTCTCAGTGGTTGCTTCATTTTCTGATAGGGCCACCGGCTGAAGAACTCGGACAATCAGACGTACCAGGCGCTGAATGCTATGAATGCCCAGAGACGAGTGCTTATATCTGGAACTCCCATTCAGAACGACCTGCTGGAGTACTTCAGCCTGGTGCACTTTGTCAATGCCGGAATCCTTGGTAAGAGAACTCCATGGGTTTTGAGTTTGGAGTGACCATAAACGAGTCCAGTTCTTTCTGCCGGTCCTATAAGACATTTCTCATGTAATTTCCGGCTCCTCCAAACCTCTCAGGCACTGCTCAGGAATTTAAGAAGCGCTTTGAGATTCCCATCCTGAAGGGCCGGGATGCAGAAGCCAGCGATAAAGACAGGGCTACTGGAGAAGAGAAACTGAAAGAGCTCATCAGCATTGTGAACAGGTCAGATCTCTCTCCTTTCTCAGGAGCGATGGCTAAATGAGCATCTCTCCTTCTTTAGAATATACAGCAAATAATAGTTTTGTGATTATAGTATGTGGAGCAGTACTGTTGGTTTCACGAGAATGTTTGCATTTTCCAGATGCCTGATTAGAAGGACTTCAGACATCCTCTCCAAGTATCTCCCAGTGAAGATAGAGCAGGTCGTCTGTTGCAGGTATGATTGATACAAATTGTAAATTCAAAATCCGTTTGAATACCTTCTAGTGTAGTGTGAACTGACGTACTGTAAGTTATATGGCAAGCAGAAGTAAATCATTGCAGTATAGAGCCTAGTCATAAGTGGAGAGATTAAAACAAAATGTGTGATTTGCCTGGATTGTTTTGAGCCCTGGCTAAGCTGTTTCTCTGTGTGCCTGTAGACTCACCCCTCTGCAGAGTGAGCTGTACAAGCGCTTCCTGAGGCAGGCCAAGCCTGTGGAGAGCCTTCAGGGGGGCAAGATCAGCGTCTCCTCCCTCTCCTCCATCACCTCGCTCAAGAAGCTCTGCAACCGTGAGCGCTCACAAAACATCCACAAACATGCACATATGCAGTTCACAGACATTCACTCATTCACTCACTCACTCACTCACTCACTCATTCAGTGTCACATTTGTGAAAAGCATGCACTCCAGTGCACCTTTTAACAATGTCGCACACATTCACTCACTCTCACATTTGTGGGGAAAAAAAACACACTCCCATGCAATTTTTAGCAATGTCGCACACATTTTCTTAGAACTTACTGTCTAGCTATTAATAATATGAACGTGGTTCATTTTAAGCTAGTGATCTGATATATGGATCCTGCCATTTTCCCCCTTAGATCCCTCTCTTATCTATGACAAATGTGTGGAGGGAGAGGAGGGCTTTGAGGGAGCTCTGGATCTCTTCCCATCGGGCTACTCCACAAAGGCAGTGGAGCCCCAGCTCTCAGGTAGGCCTTAAGCGCTTGT
The DNA here is from genome assembly GCA_030264315.1 of Sardinella tawilis. Classification (NCBI taxonomy): domain Eukaryota; kingdom Metazoa; phylum Chordata; class Actinopteri; order Clupeiformes; family Clupeidae; genus Sardinella; species Sardinella tawilis. Next base: position 16,406,607 of record JASCQY010000002.1, read on the forward strand.
TTTTGGCATGGCTAAAATTAGATGCTAATAATGTGGACATTCCGGGTCCCGACGGCATTCTGTTGCAGGTCCGTCTAATCCATCTGATATTGATGAGACTTACTGCATTGTCTCACTTTTAGAGATGTTCTCATGTAGGCTTAATTCATTTGAACCAAACCTTTCTGTGTGTGTTTTGAAATGAACTTAGGTTATGTAAATGTACTTATGTTTCTTTTTTTTTTCAGGGAAAATGTTGGTGCTTGATTACATACTTGCAATGACAAAAAGCACAACAAGTGATAAAGTTGTACTAGTCTCTAACTACACCCAAACTCTGGATCTTTTTGAGAAATTATGTCGAACTCGAAGGTAGGAGAAACGTCGTTCAGACGTTTCTTACAGTTTCTCCTCAGACATCTTGTTTTTTTGTGTTTCCTTTGCTTTGTTAGCAGGGAGCGAGTTTTTGTTTTCTTTTAGCTCTCATTACTTCTCTCAATTTCTCATAGATATCTCTATGTTCGTCTGGATGGAACCATGTCCATCAAGAAACGAGCCAAGATAGTCGAGAGGTTCAACAGTCCTTCTGTAAGCACCTTGATAATCCTTCCGGTCATATGCCTGAATGTAGCTGATCTATGCAACAACGCAATGCTTCCTTAATTAAGTCCTTCCTCCACTCATACAGTATCTCACATTTCTTTCAGAACCCAGAGTTCATCTTCATGCTGAGCAGCAAGGCTGGAGGGTGTGGCCTCAACCTAATTGGAGCCAATCGGCTGGTGATGTTTGACCCTGACTGGAATCCAGCCAATGACGAACAGGCCATGGCCCGCGTGTGGAGAGATGGACAGAAAAAAACCTGCTTCATTTACAGACTGCTTTCTGTGAGTGAAAAAAACGTTCAATCTTCTGTATATCTTACTTAAAATTCAGACAAGTTTGCTGTCTTTCAGTTCAGTACTTTCCAGTATTCATAGTCGTCTTGGTGTGCGTGTGTGTGTGTGTGTGTGTGTGTGCGCACACAGACGGGTACTATTGAAGAGAAGATTCTGCAGAGGCAGACCCATAAGAAAGCCCTGAGCAGCTGTGTGGTGGATGAGGAGCAGGACGTGGAGAGACACTTCTCCCTGGGCGAGCTGCGAGAGCTCTTCTCGCTCAACGAGGAGACCACCAGCGACACGCATGACAGGTAGGGACCCTGAAATGCTTCTCCTGTTGCTTGGAAACCAACTAGAAACTTAACGTATAGGAGTCACACCAGTATCACAGACTTTTGAAAATCACCCCGACATCTCAATCTGTGACTCAAGATCATAAATGATATGACTTCAGTGGCCTGCTGTGGTTAAGATGTCATAGTCATTATTTCTGATGTTACCAGTTTTCCCATTCCTAGATGTTCTTGCAGTCATAATATCCTGTGCCTTCATCATTTCATGTAGAAGAATAGGCACATCTGCAATGGCATTCTGCCTTTGAATGACTCATAGATATCTAATTTCATCAGCCCCCGTTGTTTATCTTACCACATATTATTAGAGGAATGAAACAACATGATGATAAAAGAATGCTTGCACACAACTGTTACATTTATCCGCATTTAAATACCTTTTAGACCTCCGTGTCATTACTGTAATCCTGATGGATTATTTGGGAGTTATCCACTGATTCGTGACAGAGCTTTGCCAATAATCTGATGATATGGTAATCTCCTCAGGTTCCGCTGCAAGCGCTGTGTAAACGGACGCCAGGTGCGCCCTCCCCCAGAAGACGCTGACTGCACCAGTGACCTGTCTCTCTGGCAGCATTGCTCAGACAAGAGGGGGCTGAAGGACCCCATGCTCACTGCCTCCTGGGACGCGGCCGTCTCCTTCGTCTTCCACCAGCGCTCTCACGAGGACCAGAGACAAGTGGCGTGAACTGGATTTTAGAGCCTTAATAACCACTTAAAGCTCAACATTTCTTTTCCTCTTTCAAGGAGGAACCAGGAAACTGCTATTGGTTGTAGTGGAGAGACACTGCATGCATAATGGTTAATGCGGTTGATGAGAAGCAGTGCTGTGCTTCAACCAGAGCATAAATTAACCCAGGACTGATATGAACACAAATGGATTGCTTACACTCTGTTACATCAATCATCAAGAGTATGTATAAATTCTAAACCACAAGTGCTTCCAAAGCCGATGGGGCCTCAGCAGTTGACTTGTGGTTTAAAGATAAATTTGAGTAATGCTGTGTGGTGTACTTTGATATTTTTATTTGTGCTTGTATTTCATTTATTTTTCTGTGTATTTATTGTGTAAATACTCAGCACTCAAGGGTTTCTTTTTCTGTAAATAATTGTTAAATACTTATATTATTAAACTTTAGTATGAACCTTATATAGTAGTTAAGGATCAATTATGAGGTCTATGACAGTCATAGGTTTTGTTGTTTGGATCTTATCTATCTGAATTTTGGATCACCTAAACTTTACAAGAAAAAATTCTGTTAATTGAGAAGAAGTCCTCTTGTACAAACCTTTTATCAAAAAGGTTTGTCTCAAAAACTGCTTGTCATTTGGAATGCCCAAGCAGCAGTCTAATTCATTGGTTCTCAAACTGGGGTTTGAAGCGCCTTGCCTTGAAGCAGACTTTTAACTGATCAAATGGATATAAGCCTGTATGGTTAAATTTGTGTGGTGATTATGAGAGTCCTTGGAAATGTGTCTGCTCCCCGAGAGGTTCCCGGTCCAATACAATTTGGGAACCCCTGTCTAATTAATGCCAGTGTTTTCAAAAAAAAAAACAAAAAAAACCCAAAATCGAAATTCTTGGATGACTCCTGTCAAATGATAATCCAAGTAAAAAATCTTTATTAATGATCACATACAAAAATTAGATGCTGAAAATATGCACAGTTCTGTGTTTCCTGTAGATCTGACCATAACAGCTCCCTGGTTACATCACACTGACGTGATCTGCCATGGTGGTCCTAGAGTCCCAGTTGTCTGTGAGTATGTGACAGAAGGGTATGAGTGTCCTCAGTGCTTTCTCCTTCACGTCCTGATCCCGGTCCAATGGGTTCAGCCTGAGGTCGAGGGTCAGCCTTGCGGTGGGGTGGTGTGACCTTTTATGTGAATTCAGCAAGGTGCTAAACTCAAGAAGGTCAGCTGGCAAGATGTAATTTGAGCTGGGTAAAAATAGACATCAAATGACATTAGTATTAATAGGAAACCCAAAGAAAAGACATTTATCAATGTACAGCTTCAAATTTGGTGAGGTTTTTAATGCAAGTTGAAGAAGTGCTTCAATTCTGCCATACCTCAGGTCCAGTTTCAATATTCTGCTTGGACAGTTCCCTGAGAACAGCTCTGCCAGATCTTTCACACTTTTGGCTGTTGGACAGAAACATCTTTGTAATTTACTGTAATATGAGTACTGACACAAAAGTGTTACAGGCCAGGATCAAGCAAGGGCTGACATCTTACCCAGTCGATTTTGAGGCAATGAGAGAGACTGCAGAGAGCACAGCCCCTTGAGGGTCTTCACAAAGGGCACAAGGAATTCTTCATTTGTAGTGCATTTGTCAAGAAGCTGGCAGTCTTTCAAACATATATCTGTGGTTGTGAACACACATTAGAAACATTAGCGGTATTGCCTAGAGTATTTACAATATCTTTAGCAATATCTTTTTTTTAATTGTGACCCACCCAATCAAAAAAAAAAAAAAAAAGAAAACCTTTCGGCACAAAGATAAGAATTTACCTTGCAGCAAAGAATTCTCCAAGAGATTAAAGATTTCACAATGACAGTTGGCCAAATTAATGTCATCCAATGTAAGTGACTTCAAGGTTTTATTTGACTCTAAAAAAGAGCAGACAAAAAAAAAAACACAATTTAAGAGATTAACGGTTGACAGTTAAATGACTGTTGGCTTAATTTTACATTTTTATTTTTCCAGTATTTGTCAACTTTCACATGTAAAAGTGGAAGAATGAAGAGTATCAGTAGATAAATGTGATAAGGACTGTCAGTGAAACTGATTTGGTAGGATCTAAATATTTGAGCACACATGCAGAACAAATAAATCTGGGCTGTAAGGAGCAGTTTACAGGTTGGGATTTTTAATGAATGTACTGAATATAGGCCGGCTCAGCCTGAACTTACTGATATTCAGTTAGTTTCTGAAAAGCTTACCTGCAAGCGTGCAGAGTATAGGTGAAGCTGGATGAATCCCTGACACATGGAGGCTGCTGAGATTTGGTGTTTGTTTCAGGATAGTCAGTAGGCCCTCCATATCTATTTGCACTTTCCCATGGGATGATTTCAAAGACAGCTTCTCCAATGAAAATACTGCCATACAGACAAAGACAGAAAATGAGGACTATGCAGACCCTGGTGGTTAGATAGTTACAGAAACCAAAATTTCCACCATCCATCTGTAATGAAATCGGCTCTTTCAGGGGCAAGTTTACATTGTACAACAATACCCTCAATGTCCTTCTAGGAAGGCAACATCTTTTAACAAAATTGAAACCAAATTCTACTTAGGGAAAGTTTCCATAAATAAAGCATCAGAAGTACAGTGTAAACTATTGCAACACCTTAATATACAAAGAACCTTGCTGTTTGACAAAAGCCTTTGCTAACCTTACTGATGTACGCCTGACTTCCGTATATACCTACCTGCAGGTTCAAAGGGTTTCAATGCCCTCATTGGTATGAGCTTGTTGCATGAGCCAGGCGCTGGAGGGAAGATGTCCAAGGAGAGAGAGCGGAGTGATGGGCAGGCCTCCAGCACGGCATCCACAGGTGTGTGGTCATTAACAGCCATGGAAAGATTCTGAAGGCGGCAGCCTGGCTTGCTGCACAGCATCTGGAGAGAATTCACCAGCACCTGCAAATCAGAGTCCTTAAACAGTCCTAAAAAAAGGGGGAACACAAGAACACTTTGTCAATCTTTAAACCACTGTTACACATTCCTTTGTATTTTGGGGTATGTTGTCCCTTTTGGAAAAGACAGTGAAGACTGACAAAAATTGAATAGGAAAGCGAGAAGAAATACAGGAATCAGGAAATGCCCAGGGTCAGGTTGTAAGCATGTCCCATGGGATATCAAGGTATAGTATAGTTCTTGCTGCTTACATACATCAACAGCATAACAGTCATAAGTGGGAAGTTCAAGCTACAAAAAAAAGTCCAGTTGCCAACAACTTAGCACAATGACTAGGACGGGACATGGATGAATGAAAACCTTCACAGATGTCTAAACAAAGTGAACGTTACTGGCTGTATGCTTGTGAATGCTATGATAAAAAGCTCTACTTTTATCCTACATTGCTCACAGACACATTAGCTTACTCTCAATGTGAAGATGAAGAGTGTGAAGGCAGTGCCAGAAAGGTAGAGATGGTGACACCACATTGATGATTTCAAAGGGGGTCACTTGCATGTCCAGCGAGTTTATCTGTCCTTTGGGGCACACGGGGCCACACTTTGGAAGAAACGTGCCGCAGGGGAATTCTGTGGGCATGTCCCAGAGCCAAGTAATCCTTCTGCGTTTACAAGCCACTTCATCCGTGGTCGAACCACTGCGCTGGGGGCCAGTGGAACTGGTGTCCAATGCACGGGTCTCTGCCACCTGCAAACCTGCTGAGGTCCCTGCAACAGGCAACTCTTGGCTTAAATGTGGTCCCACTCCATCAGGTTTTTTACACCTGATGGTGATCCAGTTCTGAAGATCAAGACCATAGGATCGGCCCATCTCCACCTCCTTCACGGAGCCGTGGTCGAGGAGGCGGTGGAGGATGTACAGCAAGTCTGTCTCCACTCCAGTCCATGGACTCCAGCGGTCCAACAGTTTGAGGCACACCACCCCTGTCTCCAGCAACGTCAAGATGGGCTTCAGATCCTCCGATGCTAGACGGCACACTTTCCTGGACACGACTGACAGCGTTTGGACATGCATGACCGTCATGGAAAGGACAGTCTGCTCACTCAGGTTTGACAGGTACTTTTTGTCCCCTCTGTTGTGTGTATACAGGGCAACGTGAAAGAGCCTCTCCAGGGACTTCTGCTTCCAGTCACAATCAGACTGTGCAACCTAAAGTGAGAAAAAAGCAGCACATACCTCATATTTAACCAAAATATTGGAAGGACAACTGCAATTGCATCTGCAGCATTTTAAACATACCATTGGTCTGCAACGCCATGTCTTGACCAGATCCTTGAATATGAATTCCCACACAAATGAAGTGGAAATTCCTTCATGAGAAAGAAAAAAAAATAAGGCACAGCAGTGTCAGACATTGAGCATCAGATTGTAGATCTAATTAAAGGATGACGGCAGTGATGTATTAATCACCTTTACGTTGAACTGCTGATTCAATTCTGTCGAGGTAAAGGATGTTCAGATGAGGAAGGATGTCTTTCAGAAGAGTCGCCGGTAGATCTACATAGTGTGGAGTCCACAACAAGGGTTATGACAATGTTATAGTTCGTCTTATGTCTCATCACTTGCAATACTAACCTAGCTGTATTTTCAGTAATAATTTGACATGGTTGTTTTGCATGGCACTTACCTGAAATCCGTTCCTCAAGAACAGACATGTGCTGGCAAACAAGTTTAATACATGTTTGAACCAGGCTTTCGACGGTTGCAGATTTCCCACTCGTCTCCACTTTAGCCATTGTGAAGCCAATTTCCAGAGAGTTAAGTTAACTGGTCCAACCAAACCTATTCATTCGGCAATTCTTGTTGGCTAACAGCCGCAGCTAGCCAGTTTACCGATTTAGCTAAGCCGTGCTTTTATGTTCCCATAAGCTGATGTTGGTGACATGGAGCATATCTTGTTTCGGCTTTATCCAAATTGAAAAACAAGTCTGCTAAACCGTATCACATTCTGTATCATTGTAATCAAACTCAAAAGTCCTGCAAAACACAGATGCGGCTTCGAACGTACACATCCGTGCACATGTCATTGTCTACGTCATCTAGAGACGACGGAAATAGCTATGCAGATATGGATGCAGGTCGTTTTGCTTTGTAAAATTCTCTGAAATTACTTTACTAAGCCATATCAGAGACACTTATAGGCCATAACAGTTAGATTGACCGGTTACCCAATATGAGCAAATACATACTCCCGGTGTCAGTGTTTGGCACGGCGTTTGGCTGCGCCGTTCTTCTTAAGTGAGTAACACACCACCTTACACAACCTTAACCTCAACTAAGGTTATATATAATATTCATGAATATGTTGGAATGTTGCAGGTAAAATTGTACATGTCTGCCACTTCCCTGACTCTAACCCTAATAACCTCACCCTCACCTACCTAGATTTTGGAGCTGGGTACCTTTGAGGGCAAAAAACACCAATGAGCTTGTGCATTCTTGGTTAAGAGGAGATGACCTCGCAGACTTGAGATGTGAAAGGTGACCTTTAAATTCTTTGTGTTTAAAGAAACTATGTCACTGGGGGCACGTGTCCATCAAAAGCCAAGATCCCGGGGAAGACAGTGGTCATTACAGGTGCCAACACAGGTATTGGCAAGGAGACAGCCTGTGAGCTGGCCAGGAGAGGTGGGTGATTGACATACCATAAGACTTGGTGATGCCCCCTGCAAGATGAACTTGTTGCTGGTTGGAGTAGGGGAACAATTTCCTTAACCAAACCCCTCATTTTGGTTTAATACATGACCACTGAGGTTACATCCAACCCAAAATGAAGCAATCCAGCATTTTAACATCATTGACTGATGACACCATTGACAATAACCAGTAGAACTACAAGTTAGAGCAACTGATTTTGCCTCCCAGGATGACTGGGAATTTGCTTTGGGTTCGGTCAATATAATGTTACACTTGAAAGATTTTGATTCCCCAAACAATGGTTGCCTGAGCACCCTCTAGTAGTATTTTTTTGTATCGTCTTGCCAGCAACCCCAACTAAATTCTGGCCTGCTACTAAAGAAAGATCCGTAAAGCTTACCCTTGCTTTTCTCCCTGAACACACAAATCAGAGTACACGAGTAAGTTTGCAAAATTATTTGACGTTTACTTGTAGGGAAATGTCAGCACTGAATGCAGCACATTGGACAAAGAGAGAGATAAAGTGTGTGTGTGTGTGTGTGTGTGTGCGTGTGTGTTTTCAGCCTGCAGGGGGCACTACAACATCAAAAGTTCTAGTGCCCTTTATATGGCTCTGAAAACTTCTAGCACCCTTTACAGCTCTGAAAACTTCCATATATTATATTTGTCTCTGGCAACTTTGTTAAATGTGGGATGAATTAGGAATGTGCTATTGCAGTACATACTGATATTTCCAAATCAACCATATAAACAGGTGGCAGGATTATTATGGGATGTCGTGACATGGAGAAGTGTGAAGCAGCAGCGCGTGAGATCAGAGGGCAGACATTGAACAAACATGTCTACGCCAGACACATTGACCTTGCCTCCATCAAATCTATAAAGGCTTTTGTCCAACAGATCAAGGATGGTAAGTAAAGAAACATGCTGCCAACAAAGCACATTACTATGGCTGTTTATATATGTATTATTGTACTTATATTTAACCGCTCTATGTGTCTTTCTTTTTTTTTCTTAGAGGAAGAACGTGTGGATGTGTTAATTAATAATGCAGGAGTTATGCGATGTCCAGCGTGGAAGACAGAGGATGGATTTGAAATGCAGTTTGGTGTCAACTATCTTGGTGAGATGGTTGGTGAATTTGGTAATTATTAGCAAACACACATTTTGTCTCTCACTGGCATTAACATGGACAGGAATAAATATGTGGACATGGTACTTGTCACTATACTGCAGGTCACTTCCTGTTGACTAATCTCCTACTGGACAAGTTGAAAGACTCTGCCCCCAGCAGGATCATTAACCTGTCATCTGTGGCGCATGTCAGTGGGGAGGTGGACTTTGATGACCTGAACTGGGACCATCGGAAGTTTGACACAAGGAAAGCATACAGCCAGAGCAAACTTGCTCTTGTACTCTTCACAAGAGAGCTTGCTAAGAGACTAGAAGGTGAGTGTGTGTGTGTGTGTGTGTGTGTGTGTGTGTGTGTGTGTGTGTGTGCATGTGTGTGTGTGCGTGTGTGTGTGTGTG
>JASCQY010000002.1:16426638-16446065 GCA_030264315.1 Sardinella tawilis
AAAAAAACGAACAAAAAAAAAATCGTCCGGAATCTGTTCACCCTAGGTCATTCATATTTTATGCTTGTGTAAAAGTCAATGTGTTCAGGTGTAATATAGCTTTGCAGTCGTAATAATCTGTGCATGTGCAAAGAACTGGTGTAGCTATAGAAATATTTTGTGCTTGTGTGAAAAACCTTTGTTTGGGGATATGATTTGCACAGGTAGTGCATGTGCGAAATTGAAGTTTTGTCTTTCTACGTAAAATGTGTGGAAGTTCTTCACAAACATGAAACATTAAAAACTTTTTTTGATTCCATGGCATTCAGGATGTTGGGGCAGTTATGATGACGCTTTGCATTCATGGAATTTGTTTGTACAGTATACTGTGTGCATGTCATGTGTGATCACGTGAATCATGACATTATTACTGTCTTGTCTGTGCATGATTTTATATGCATGCTGATTTAACTGTGTTTAGGAGCTTGTTTAATGTTGTGAGAATTGTAGGTAAGCCCGGTGGTCATCTGAAAAAGCTCAGAGCATGGAACAGATATTCTCCCAGCCAATCTATCCACTGAGAGTCATTGTCTTGTTTGTCTTCCAGGTGTATTTAAGCACCAAGCGGCTCCGGATTGGCTACTATGAGAATGATGGCTACCTCATGCCCTCGCCCAGCATGAGAAGGGGCTTCAGGGAGACCAAAGAGCTGCTTGAGAGAGCCGGCCACACGGTATCTCTCTCTCTCTCTCTCTCTCTCCCTCTCTCTCTCTCTCTCTCATTCGAATTCAAATTCAAAATGCTTTATTGACATGACCAATACGGCACATCTCTCTCTCTTTTTCTTTGTTTCTGCCTTTCTTTCACTCTCTGTCTCTCCTTATGATCCCCCTTTTATGACTGAAGATTCTGTGGTACCTATCTGAGACTCTTTGGTTGACTGACCTGCTATGGCAAAAATGTGTCCTATTCCATCTTGTGTTGCCTTTCGGAAAACCAGCTATGCTGTGTTTTAAAAGCAGCTCACCTGTTGTTTACAAGAGTATTAGGATCTTGTCGCATCATTTCTGTACAGTGCAACAACAATGCAAAAAAGACAACCAGGGTTACTGAGCACATCTTTAAACTCGATATATATTTTTGTGCCGATCACATGTTATGCTTTTCAGTGCTTTCACATGCTATGTCTTACAGGGATGGTATGTAGATGTCTTTGGTTAGATTTTGATTAGATTGATTAGAGTGCATTATGAAATGTAATTGAAATTGCAATATTGTGTAATTATTGTTATACTAATTTTGTAACTTTGTTGAAAAAGTTACAAAGTGCTTATACTGTATATGGCCATGGGCAAAAGACACTGCATTAGGTGTCTCCTTGAATTCTTAAATAATATGAAAAAATTATTAAATAAATGACCGTATGAATTTAGAAACCTTACGTGACATTCTTTTCCCCGCAGCTGGTGCAATTCACTCCCCCCAAAATTTTCTATGCAATGCATGAGCTTGTTGTGAAAGGCATTCTCGCTGATGGAGCTGAGACACTACTCAGTTGTGTGTGAGTAACATGACTGTTGATTACATGTACATTGTTTTCAAGTGTCCTTTCTTCCCATATGTTGGTGGGGCGTTTAAGCTAATTGACTGGGTCATGTGCTTATTATTGTCATTGCAGGGATAATGGACCAGTTGACCCATGCTTGGTGTCTCAGGTCGTTCCGTACCGTCTGCCGCGCTGGCTGAAGAAAACCCTGGCAGTGATTCTCAGACCAATTGTAAGCCAGCTGTGGTGCTTATGCGAGACTTTTAACCGAATATGTGCCCTTGATCAGTGGAAAGATATACAACCATTTGACTTTATTTGAATGATATTTTCATATTATTTTCGTAATATTTTACACAAGATCAAATTCGTGTTTTTGCATGCAAAGTGTTCATAGGATTTGTGACTTGCAATTGTACAGTGTAGTTCAAAAAAGAAAAGGCTCTCTGTGTGGTGTGTGTTCTCCTTGTAGTTTCCCCGCATTGCTGCCAGCCTGAGCGGTATATGTGGTGTCAGGTGAGATGTCTTCCGTTTCCCTCAGCTTTTTGTTCTTTGTTACACAACCCAAGTCCTTAAAATTGACTTCTTTGATCTCTAAAGGTCTGTAGCAGATCTCTGGAGGCAACATGCCAGTGTTGAGGTAAATCAATATATTTACACCTTGTATACATACAGTATATTTAGACATTGTATACAGTACAGTACACCAGAATGAGTTTTATTGGCCAAGTATACGTATGCTCAAGAAATTTGACTCATCACACTCATGTGAGTCATTTGATACATCCCAGTAATACTAACTGTTCACAGACATTTTTCCTAAAATGGCAGGCATGCTGGTTTTGGTTTTGTTAAAGAACTGAATCTGTGTGCCCTGTGCTTTCAGGATTATACCCACGAGTTCATGTCTGAATGGCGAAGACTGGAGATGGATGTGCTGCTCTGTCCAATGCTTGGGCCAGCTTATAATTTCAATTACTGTGGAAAGCTCACCAGTACGGCCGATTCTCTCCCTTCATGTTCTTCTTTCTTACCTGCACCTAACTAGCCAGGGGTCCGTTTCCCAAAAGCATAGTTGCTAACCAAGTGAGCAACTTTGTTGGTTGCAATGCAATTTCCCATTTCCAACCAACTTAGTTGCTAACTGGCTAGCAACTAAGCTTTTGAGAAACAGACTCTAGGCTAGCACTGCCCAGTACCTCAGCTCAGCATTGCATTTAACTACAGCACTGATCAGGGAACTATTCAAGGGCTTCAGTTTACATCAAATTTTCTTTATCTCCAATTAGGAAACTGAAATTGAAGGCAGAACTAAAAGTTTACACTCATTGCAAAGCAAACGTATGCCTATTATGGGTTCCAAGACTACCAGGCTAGAATCTAACAGCTGTGTTACCTCATTAATTTCCTTATCTTGCCCCAGAGATTAGATGCTCTATTGCTGTATTTAAATAGTCCACCTGCTGAGCAAAGAAAAGCATGTTTACCCTTCATGCCATTTTACGCCAAGCGTTATTCATTTGGCCAGCATGGCCTCAGTGTCACATGTCTCCATCACAGTCCTTATTGATGCACCTTTTGATGAGTTATTATGATTAGAATATATTTATTCTGGGGCTTTTATTGCCTTTGATCAGATAGGACGGTAGAAATACAGCAGGAAATAGCTGGGAATGAGAGGTGGGGAAGGATTATGGGGGAATCAACAGACATTTCCATTACTTTCCTTAGACTTGTGATTGTCTCAAAATCTCTCATGTGTGGTGTCAGTATCTTTTACTCTTTAAATCATCAACCACTGTGGGAAGTCCCCAAACAATAGCGCATTTTACCATTTAAAAGGATCATCCAGGGTCAGTAAACCTATATTTGGTACAACACAGACCAAATTTGTGAACCAGCAGTTAATGCTAACAGAACAGGCCAGGCCACAGGAAAGGGAAACAAGTTTCCTTACCCTTGTCAGGTAGCATTGACTGCCATTTCGCCATTCAGTGTTGCACCAAATTTTCTCAGCCTTATTCCTACCCACAGCACTTGACAGCCTCAAACAACAGTGCTATGTGTTGATTGACTCCATATATTGCCGTATTTCCTGTGCGTAACTGAAATCATTCTCCTGTTGTGTGCTTGTCCTCTGTCTTAGGTGCCCTCTCCTACACAATGCTGTACAACCTCCTGAATTTCCCCGCGGGAGTGGTGCCAGTCTCCACGGTTACTGCAGAAGACGAGGCGCAGCTGGAAAACCACAAGGGCAACTTTGGGGACCCATGGGACAAGATCTTTGTCAAGGTTGGTTTTAGTAAGCATGGAAGTGATGTGGAATGGGGAGTATATGAGAGAGGTCTCTGATAAATCCAACAATAATATGTGCTATTTTGCGATGGACACAACAGGTGAGTGTGTCTTAATCCTGATCCTTGATGGCTGTATAGTCCTCAAGTTGAGTATTTCAGTATCACATTTGTGCAGTAGTTAAACTTACTAATATTTAAACGCAGAATATTCTATTTTTAACGTTTCAAACTTTGAACTGCTGTCAGTAGTATTGCGGGTAGTCCATTGTGATGATAGGCAAGGAAAATATAGACACTGCCAATTATAACCACCAGGTGGCAACATATTCCTGTTGGTTTTAGTCTAGTGCTTTATTCCTCAGCATGGGTCCCTATTTAGTCCAGATTTCTTTGGTATTAGATATCTGAATGTTTTGACAGTATGAAAAGACATGATGGCTTCTATAATTGTTTGTGTGTGTGTGTGTGTGTGTGTGTGTTTATAGGCTGTGAGCGGTGCTGTAGGACTTCCAGTGGCAGTGGAGTGTGTGGCTCTTCCCTGGCAAGAGGAACTCTGTCTTCGCTTCATGAGAGAGGTCGAACAGCTAGTTAAAGAGAAAAGGAAGTGAGGTCACACCTTTGCAAATCTTGTTCATAAAGAACCATCACACAGACCTTATTCAGTATAACAGTTTAATCCACTGAATCAGAGTAACTTTAGGCAAATATAACAGTAGGAGTAATGAGTGGTTATCACAAGAATAGGCTGATATGTAAATACATAGCTCTTTAGAATAACAAATATAATTTTATATTTGTCCCAAAAATTCCTTAGAATTGTTTTTTCCTCCAGCCCATTCATACACATGTAAGATTATATCTAAATTTGCCCAAGACATTGGTACCTGCCACAAGGCGCATTAAAGAGCACTTTATTTTAAATTCTGTTGCGGATGTTTTAGGGCTGGGTTGTAAATCTTTTCAGCCAGTATAAAGTGACTTCACATTTAGGTTAAATCGACAGAACATCAGCTTTTAATTTTAACAAATTGCCAAACAGCACACAAGAGACATATGTTCTAAATTTTTAAATTAAATCATCAGCCTAGCCATTATTCGGTTGATGGGTCTATGGTTACTAATTCAGCACTCTCAAAGGATTAAAAAAGACTACCTCTGTAAATGAACTAATTTCACTTAATTAACAGTGAACTAATAAATGCAAAAAAAAAAATGGTCAAACAAAATAAATGTCATAATTGCATCCATACACATTATGATCATTGTATTCAGAGTGTGATGTCTTCATTTTTTTGTATATTCAAAATGGAGTTGAAGGGGAGCCATACAACTTAATTCGACATAAATTTATGTTTCCTAAATAGTTTCCTCCCTCCTCCTGTTCATTGCGAAGCTATTCGTTTATCGTTGGCGCTTTCATAAGAGATGATGTCTTATTTTCTTCACTTTCCCCTCCTCTTTAGCGCCTCTCGTGTGCTAGGCTACTTGTCTGCCTGACACAGTCAATGGAGCGTGAATAGGTATACTAATATTAACAGGAGCAATTGTGTTTCTCAGTGTCGTTATGATAAGAGGAGGCACGGCTCCACCTCTCGAGCTCCGCTTGGGGAAAAAAAAAAAAACGAAAAGGCGCCGCACGTCGTTTGCTCTGACTCGACAGCAGCGTGCGGAGTGAGCGAGCGAGCGTGCGTGCGTATGTTATGGCGGGGCGGACGGACGAGAATAAGATATTTTTCCCCGCCTGCGCTCCTCGCTCTTTCATTTCTGTGCCACAGATGAGTGGAGATCATTTGCAGCGCGCTTGTGAGTGATTACTGTAGCGCTGGCAGGGGTGGCGTGGCGGTGCAACTGTTTAGAGATGCTATAGTTGGACTTAATGACACATAGCTTACAGCGGCGAGCCCAGTTTGCCATGCCGGCATCTAGTGATTACCCTGGCATATTGTAAATATGTCTTTCAGTTGGGTTTTACATAAATTTACATTTTTTCCTCAACTCCCATGGGATGGAAGACCATTAAGGGCAAAGTGTTTTTTCCTGCTATCATTGTTTTGCCACTCTCTCTGTTCCTGGCTCCTGTGCAGTGCGATATTAGCTTAAGATAGCCTATTGTGTAGACTGGTTTCAGCTCTGTGGAATAGACTTGAGTTTATTATTGAAATTACCGTTGTTATTACTGCTGTATCAGTATTACAAATAGTTTAAGCGCATAGAAAATAGAGAATGTTTTGGTGGTGGGGGTGGGAGATAGAGCTAATTGCCAGACCACTGGTGAGAAAATACCATGGCGTTTGCAAATAATCGTCACGCACAGACATACACACACACACACACACACACACACACACACACACACAGACACACACAAAGACACACACACACACACACACACACACACACACACACTTACACACACACATTTGCGGATTCCCCTGTGAGCTGTTCACTAATTGAGATCCATTTATCCTGATAAGATGGTAAATTAAGCAGAATTATAGACTTTTAATGAGTTTAAAAGAGGTGTAAAAGGTTTATAGCAGCATAATGCCATTGAGAAACATCTAACTACATTTTATTCAAGATGATTTGAATGATTTTATATTAAAACCTAATTTGTAGCTTCAGACATATGCTGGAGAACCTCACTCAAGGAACCATCTCTCTTCTAAGCATCTTATTGGATGGTCATTATGAACCTTTGCATCTGATCTAGGGCTGAAGAGTCTTTACTGATCACGCTTGCATCATATTTGTAATTACGAATCAGTGACCCCATTTTACATCCCTATGCTCATCTGATCGGACCGGTTTGCCAGTTTGCCTGTATATTCGGTAAAAGTTCCAGGATGTCAAACAGAGTTGACCCGAGTCAGCAGAGGCACCTGCCGGAGCCACGAAATAGACATCATGTCAATGTAACGTCTCATTAATAAAAGACCAGGACCTTTCATTTGCTGCCACCTCAGGACATAAGATAAGGCACTTTAAAAGCCATTGCCAAGACACTCCCAGCCGACCTGCGAGCGCGCACATAAAGGAAGATATCCCCTCAACTAAACTAGGATCATTCTCTCTTAATGTCTCATTTTAGGGGCCAGAGAGCCACAAGGTCCTAATGGTTGAAGGTAATAACGTTTGTCACAGCAAGGCTCCAGCCTCCCCCGGATGATAAAAGTGACATTTCCTCTCCGTTGCATCCGAGAAGCCACTTTCACGAGGACATCAGGGAGAGAAAACACTGGCAGCTTTGGGAAATCTGCTCCATTTCACCTACCATTACACCTCGATGGAGGAGAAAGAGGGAGAGAGAAAGAGCGAGATAGAGAGTTTGTAATGGGAGGAGAGGAGAAGGTAAGAGATGGGGGTCTGTTCTTCAAGCTATAGAATGGAGACATGGTGCCTGTTCAAGACAGAGATTAACAGACCGCTGATACAGGGACCCAGGCACACCGATGCAAACTGTGTTACGTCCTCCACATAGGAGACTCTGCAGTGGTGTGTGTGTTCATCTGGGAGTACGTGCACGCGCACCAAAGTCTCTCTGTATGGCGGGATTAGGCGATAAAATGATGATTTCGGAGATTCTTGTGACTCAACAATTCCCTCATCCAGGTTTTTCCGAGGCTTCCGAGTCTCTTATCCTTCCAAATGAAAGGCGCACCCTCCGGACAAGCCCCCCACACCCCTGCGAGACTTTTCCGCTTCTTCCCTCTCTTTGTGGCCCCCTCGTCACCCCCACCCTCCTCTCGTCGAAGCGTCACCGGTGCTCCCACTGTGCATCTGCTAGGTCTGAGGTTTCCTTTCTTCCCTGTGCTGGCTCACTTGCCCCGCGGCCCTTAGAACCAAATTGGTTTACATTGGAGAGATAAATGCTGTGCAAATGCGCTTAAAGACGTACAGTAAAAAATGCAGACAGTGCGTGTCAGGATTATCGCCCAAGTCGGGAGGGGGGGGAGAAAGGAGAGTGTTTCTGCCGCACAAAAGCTGAAGAGCCGCAGTGAAGCCTGCAGATACAGCCCGTCTCATCCACTTCTCTGGAGAAGGAGAGAAAGAGAGAGAGTGAGAGAGAGGAAAGAGAGGTGGGGGAGGGAGGGGGGTTGGGGGTGGCGGGGTGGGGGTCTTGTGAGGGATTTAAACATTTGCATGCCAGTCTGTAATTCTTGGAATTATATAACTTGTGGCCAACCATGGGGGAAACTCAAACGGCCGGTGTGCAAAGTATTGTTTTGCGCCAGTGAGCAGCGGAGGATGATGCTTCAGCGAGAACGAGGAGCGAGGGTGCAGGAGAGCGACCGACTCGTGTCAAACCCAGCTATAGGTCTCCTCAGTGGCTCTCGCCGCTGGCCACAGCCCAGCATTCACTTCTGCTGATTGTGTAGGAAGATGATTTAAAGAAAGAGATGTGCTTATTTCACGCACATACAATAAGATAAGAATCAATGCCACACAAAGGAAAAGCCTCAAAAAGCCCTGAATTCAACCTTGCATCAAATTTGCCTTGGCTGAGAATTTTTTTTTTTATACCACAATGACAAATCATCATTCTTACTTAGTTGCTGTAGGTATTCAGAAGTACAGCCAGAAGGGCAGAGGTGGTGAGACGAGATGGGTCACGTCTCAGTTTAATCACACCTGTGTAGCATGTACCCATTCTAGCCATTCCCAGCGGCCCGCTGTGTTAACACAGCACTCGACCTTCCGCTTGCCTCCTCCCGTATTCCCCCCCCCCCCCCCAAGAGCAAATAGTTCATTAAGTACAAGACAAATAATGGTAGCGTGACACAAGCTGCTCGAGGTGGCCGCTCCTAGAAGTAATGAAAGTTTTTGCTGTAGGTAGACTGAGCGATTGCCCAGATGGGTTGAAGGAGGCTTGTTAGTTTGTTAACGCTAGAAACCCCTTTGGGGATTTGAACCTATCCTCTCGTCCTCTCTTCACATGCTTGTAGCACACATGCTTCATGTACACGACCACTAAATCCTATTGGGCTCTGTTGAATGCTGGTCTTCTGCAGTCATTTCCTATGGCCTCCTGTTTAGCATAAGACCCTCTGCAATGCGAGGCTTTTTGCCGAGGTATTTTTGGGATTTCTGTGTGGTGACAAAACATGGATGGTGCTCCTCACTGTCCTGAGCAAAGCTCTTCTCTGGTTGCCGAAACGGCTCTTTTGTTGCCTCCTTCTTCTCCCAGGGATCCTGGAGGCTTAGAGTTCAGAGAAGTCTGAGGAAAGTCTCTGTTATTTGTTCACAGCTTTGTTGGGAGGGACACCACCTCACTCTCTCGCTGTCTCTCTCTCTCTCTGAAGCCTTCATGAGTGTGAATCTTAGTTACAAAGTCGCATATAAATGGCAGAAGTTTGACAATTATGTGTCTGCCTGTGCTGAAGCGGAGAGTAATCTGGTATTTTGGATTAAGTGGCTTACGTTTGTGCTTCTTCCTGGTCGGGCTACAATGGCGGCAGTGGTAGCGGTACCCCTTCGCATCATTAGCAGTGTCAGTCAATTCCCAGCGAATTACAATTACCCAGCTGCCTTGGCTGGAGGAGTCGAAAGGCTGGGACATGGTGGCTGTGGCAGTGGCGACCTTGACCCCGCTCCTGGTTACCCATTGGCATATCTCAGATGTCAGACTGTGCAACATGGCGAGGTCAGCATGCTAATCCGCTGCATGCTCTGTGAAAATCAGGGCTTTAGATTCATTGACATGCATATGAAGTGCGGGATCAGCCTCTCTAGTTCCCTTCGGAGACTTGAGGGCCCCCCGAGAGACAGCCCCCCCCCACCCCCCAACCCATTTCTCTCTTAACTTTAGATTTGCTCAGCAGATACATAAGCATGTCCTGGCGGACTTAAATAAAACGCTTAAGCCTTGTGAGAAGGTGGAAAACACACACACTCTCACACACACATACACACGCACACATATACAGGGTGGGTTCAGTAATGTACCCCTATAAGCTCCCATGGCGAGATCTATCAACAGCACACACATACACACACACACAAGGGTAAAAAAAGTCTTCAAACACCCCACCTCACTGTAAAGGTGCTTAGAGTGGCCCACCTTTTATTTGATTTCTTTATTTATATATTTTGCTGGGGCGGATTATACACTCGCCGCCTTTCAGTCAGGGAATGGCACATGTCACAGTGCCTGTCCGCTCCGTAGGTGCACAAACTGTATAAGTCAGTCTCTCCTCTATACACACACACACACACACACACACACACACACAGTCAGACGCCAGTATGTGAACTGGCCCTGCACTGGAGGCTTGCGTTCAGTGGGCCACAAAAGAGATTTGGGTTAACCTTTAGTGGGAGGTGCAGGGGTGTTGTCGGTGCAGGGGGTTGTGGGGATTGGGTGTGTGGGGGGGGGGGGTTCTGGCAGAGTGTCAACCCCACCCTCCTCTGACCTGGCTCTGGGTTAAAAACCCCTGCGCTGCCCCTTTAATTTCTCTAGACCTCCCTCCATAGTGCTTTCTCAGCAAGCCTAGAACAAAAATCATAGCCAACCATTCAAAAATTGTTTTTTTTTTTTTTTTTAGCCCCCCCCCCCCTTCACCCCCCCCAACTCCTCTCTCACCCCTTCTTTATGGTCCCACTAAAGGTTTTAGCGGCGCAGAAAAGGAGAGCTGTCACAGAGGGAACCTTAGCCCATTGATGAAGTGACAGGCGCTGCCAGAATATGATCCTAATCCTATCCCTAGCATTCTTTTAGCCCACTGGCATCGCAATTCCTCCACATATTCTCCAAGCTGTCAACTTGGAAAATCCCTTTAATAGTGCATTGCCCAGATACACATCAAAGGGCGCCTGGAAACCTTCAGCTGCTTAGCGCCATAGACAAATACACTCTAACTCGCTCTCTCTCTTGCTCTCCCTCACACACTCCTTCCCTCTCTCTCTCTCTCTCTCTCTCTCTCTCTCTCTCTCTCTCTCTCTCTCTCACACACACACACTCTTTCTCTCTCCCTCTCTCTCTCTTTCTCTCCCTCTTTCTCGCACACACACACACACACACACACTCCTTCCCTCTCTCTCTGTTTCTCTCTCTCTCTCACACACACACACACACACACACACTCTTTCTCTCTCTTTCTCACACACACATACACACACATACTCTCTTTCTCTCTCTTTCTCACACACACACACACACACACTCTCTCTCTTTCTCTCTCTTTCTCACACACACACACACACATACACTCTCTCCCCTATCTTTTTCTCTCTCTTTCTCCCAGATACACACACTTGCTGTTTCTCTCTCTCTCTTTCTCGCACACATACATTTTCTCTTTCTCTCTCTCTCTCTCTCTTTCCCTCACTCTTAAAATTAACCATGCTGAATATCCTTCATTAATGCATTTAGCATTTTTACTTCCCCCACCAGCATTTCCCTGCTGGTTCTGTCCAACTTCTCAACAGATACTTACATATATACAGAGATACTTATATACACTCATCCTTTGGTTGGGAGACAGAGACAAAACAAACCACTGACCAAATAAATGGTGTCAGGATGGCTTTGGTGCGGTGCAAGTGGCCAGGAGAAACAGGTGTCCGAACTTTGGCGACAGCGAGGACCTTTCCCCCGGCTTTAGTTTTATCTCACTCTATTCTATTTGACTTAATCCAGCAGTATCCCCACCCTGGGTAATCTGCTTATGGCAAAGCGTTCTGTTTCGGTGCAGCCAAACTCTAAGTGACAGGGGAGGGGGAGAGCGAGAGAGGAGAGAGAGAGAGAGAGAGAGAGAGAGAGAGAAAGAGAAAGAGAGAGTTGCAGGAGGAAGACTGGCGGGCCCTCTGTAGAGACTGCCACTGAGGCTTGAGTCATCTCACTCAGGATTAGTCACCATACGTATCGTACGGGAACAAGTGGCAAGGCTCTGTGTGTGTGTGTGTGTGTGTGTGTGTGTGTGTGTGTGTGTGCGTGCGTACATGAGTGTGTGTGTGTTTGTGCATGTGTGTGTGCCTGTGTGTGCGTAAGTGCATGAGTTTGTGTATATGTGTGTGTGTCTGTGTGTGCGTAAGTGCATGAGAGTGTGTGTGTGTGTGTGTGTGAGTATGCTTGATGGCTGTGAAATATATCCCTACTTTTAGAGTGATCTTACTGCTCACTTCTTTCCTTTATATCTTTTTTTTCAGTGCTTCTTCTGCCTGAAGTATTTTGTGAAGTATCTGCCACAGTGTGCACTAATTCTGTGTATTTATTTGCCGAGAGAGTTATGGTTGTGCGCGGTAGTGATTGCATGGTGAGGTTTTAATTAATGATGAGCAGGACTGCTACCTGAGGAGATTGTAATTAGAGAGGGGAATAAATGTGGCAGGAGACAATAGACATGTCAGTCCGGGTAGCATGTAGGCAGGCTTATCAAACTGAAGAGCAGCTTTAGTGGCAAGCTGATCTCCCTCAACTGTTCCACTGAGAGACATAGAGGGTCTTCTCTACCGGTAGCTATCAGCGTCTAAAACTCCTCACTGCTTTTTTTTTTTTTCACATTAAGAAACTGATGTGGCAATTTCTATATTTATTTTTGTACTTAACTTAGTTACCGAGACTCACTTGTGTGTGTGTGTGGATGGGTGTTGGTATGACACTTCTTTTAGGATGAATAGAGTAGAATCTTTTTTTATCTTATGGTGTAGCATAGAAACGGTATTTTCAGAGATCAGGGTAAAGGGTTATAAATAGTTCTGCATTGTTCTGCCTACGGCTTTGGCCCAAGGCTCCATAGATTTAACGTGAAATAAAGGCAGCATCTAAAATTCCTTCATCCTAACTGTCATTATTTTTCATTAAGTTCTTAAGTGGAAAAAAGGAACTTAAACACGTCATGTGAGGTTTTTAAGAAATGAGGAATATAACAAAATGTTATTCTCCAAACAAAGCTTTTTAAAAAGTATTCACTGCTATTTATATTTACTTGCAGATAAAAATTGACGAGATTAAGTGATACTATGATAAATAAATTTGACTTCAGATATTGTGGCCAGTAGATAGAGAAAGATACTTTATTTATTCTGAGTCAGTAGAATAAAATGAATGAGTATTCAAAATCAATAATATAATTGATATTATTTATTTGCAATAGTCATATGTATTTTTCACTGTGTGTTTACACTACTAAGTATACTCTATGCTCTACATCACCGCTTCATATCATCAATCAATATGATTTTTTTTCAGTCCTATAGTTTAAAAATGTGTTGGTGACATTTGAAAGAGAGAGAGGGAGAGAGAGCGTGTGTGTGTGTGTGTGTGTGTGTGTGTGTATGTGTGTGTCTATTGTAAGTGTGTCACTGTTAGTGTGTGAGTGTGTCTGTCTGTCTGTGTGCATATGTGTCACTGTACAGTATATTTGTGTTTTGTATTTTTTCATGTGTATATCAATGTTTACATGCATTTGTGTGTGTGTGTGTATGTGTGTGTGTGTGTGTGTGTGTGCGCGCCTGTGTGTATGTGTGTGTGTGTGTGTGTGTGTGTGCGCTCATGCATATGCGTGCATGGATGCATGTCTTTGAGGCTCTGTGTGTCTGTGTGTGTGTGTGTGTGAGTGAGAATGAATGAGTGTGTGTGTGCATGTGTGTGTGTGTCTGTATGTGTGTGTGCCGCTGTGTGTGTTTGCTGAGTGCTGTAGGCCACGGCCGCCCCCTGCTGCGGTGGTGATTTCACACACCTAAAGTCTCCAGCTGTGTGATCTGTTGTGCCTCAGTAGTTTGCCCCTCTCCTCTCCTCTCCTCTCCTCTCCTCTTCTCGCCACGGTGCCCAGTGCCTGTCCCCCTCCAGTGGCCAGCCGTCCTGTCTGGCTGCCTAGCTGGCTGACCAGCCATCCCTGGGCAAGGCCATCTGCAGGGGCCTGAGCACTCACTCGGGCATTTCACAGGCTGTTAAACCTGTGTGTGTGTGTGTGTGTGTGTGTGTGTGTGCGTGTGTGCGCATGCCCGCCTTGGCTGGGGCCTCTCAAACATGGCCCCCTCCTTTGTAAAGAATGGCATCATTATGAGGTCCCCCTCGAGATGAGCTTAGTTTAATAAGGAGCAGTAATGGGGTCCTCAAGAGATTTGAATCCCATGGCTGATATCGGTAAGCAGGATGTTGCATCACAGTGGATGATGACTTAATCTGGAGAACGATCTCAAATGCCGCTGCATAAGATCGTTAATTAAATGTGTGGAAAATCCGTGAAATCCAAGAATTAAAGTCGATTCATTTTTTTTAAAAGAATTTAAACACGTGGGTGTTGGGATTCGTTATTACTGTGGTTTATTCCCTTGCATTTAACAGATAAATTACTCACATTTATTTAAACAATCAAGGTATACATGTCTGCGATCTACAATGACAAAATACATAACATGGTTTTTCACTTATTTGTTTTGACTCTGTGACTACGGTCTCCCTCCGATGTGCACAATGTGAACACTGATGTCTGTGTTTTGCCAAGTCTGGACTCCCTATACATAACTGCCTCTCGACACAATCACAAAGTGACATTTTTAAAAATATCTTAAATCTTTTTAAACTTTCTTCTTTTCTGTTTTTCTTTTCTTTTTTTGTACAAAAAGTAACACAGGACCACTGACTAAATAGGGTGAGGTGAACAGACAGTGAGAGATATTTACACGACTCAATGGATCCATGGATGAACAACATTTTGTTTTTGTTTTTTTTTGTTTTTTTTAAGTCTCAAAAATTTTTGAGCAGAACATTCCTTTATAGCCAAACAGAATACTGTTTTTTTATCACATTTAAATAAACTCCTCTTTCAATTTCTTGAAAATTCCTCCTCGATACATGGTTATATTAGATATACAGTGCACTCAAGACAGATGCAATGGCACGCCACGCACACATAAAAGAAAGCTGGTCTTGTATGGTTATGTTTATCCACATGGAGAGGATGAGTGCTTTGGGTTTTGGAAACCATGCCCCTTCTTCATTGCGTCAGCCTAGACGGTAGTACTTCAGGCTGACTGGGGATCAGCCAATTTGGAGGATATTTTGTGTAGAAGTAGAAGTAGATCCTGGACCCATGCGGCTGCCCCTGGGGGTCAGAGCCAGGGAGAGTGTTCGGTTCCAGAAATGAGGTGATCACGAACAAGGTTGTTGCCTCTGGCTAAAGAGAGGCAAGGGGGAGAGGGGGTCCCTCCCCCATTTCAGAGTCAGTTCGGCAGGGTGTCTAAGCCCAGGGAAGCGGCGTGCTGCTTGGCCCTGAGGCGCAGGTTCTCGATGCTGGTGGTCTTGCTGTTAAGGCTGGGGAGTGTCCCGGACGCTTGCAGCAGCGGGTTGTTCCACACCTGCTGGGCCTGGGTGAGGGACTGGTAGTAAGACTGGCAGGGCAGTGAGCCCAGCGGCGCCGCCATGTTGACATTCATGCCCAGGTAGGGTAAGGAGGACGGGGTGCCCATGTCGAAAGACGGGTAGTGCACCAGGTTGTTGGTGGCGGCCATGTGCTGGCGGAACTGCTCCTGCAGGCGGAAGAGACTCAGGGGGGACGAGGCGTAGGAGTTGCTCTGGGCGAGGCCGCTGCTCACCCCGCTGGAGGAGGGGATGGCGGGAGAGCCAAGGGGAGAGTCTGCGGCACGGGAGAAGGGAGAAGAGACAGATGATAAAAAAAGCTTGTTAGTATTCAACCTGCCGCAACACGTTGTCCCGCATCAGTGGCTGATAATGACTCTTTCTGCCAAATGTTTCCCTGAGTGTACAATTTCCAACTCACCTGACTTGGGGCTGAGGTGTTTACATGAGGGGGATCTGTTGCCAGGCAACGGGATCACCTCCCCCTTGGGCTCCTCCCGAAAACACTTGAGCTCCTCCTCCCGGTCGGTGTTGTCCTCCGCCGCCGACTCGCTCCCCGACTGCTCGGGGGAGGTTACGTTCACCTCCACGCTGAGCTCCGACGGCTGCGGCCGGGCCGACTGCTCGGCCTCGGATACGGACGAGGGGCAGGAGAGGGGAGGCGGGCTGTGGGACTCGGGGAGGGCGGTGGTAGCGCTGGTGGCACTGGTGGCGGTGGCGGAGGGTGGCTCCACCTTGCCGTCCTCCGGTTGCCCCTCTCCTGACGCCTCCTTCTGCTTCTGAAGCTGCTCCTTCTGCAAACTGCGCTGCTTCTTGCGGAACTTGGCACGGCGGTTCTTGAACCACACCTGTTGGAAAACAGGGGAGTTCATGGATTATGGAAATGAACAGCAACAACCCCCTACACACACACCCCTCTAATTTAGGTCATCTGTTTTATTCTGTGTTGAAATATGAGAGCATGTAGAGAAGGCTCCATATCAAATTACAGCATGAGCAATGTATAAAAGGCCCATTGTGTTTGCCATGAAGCAGAACCCGACTCTGACTTTCTGAGCAGTTTGCAGTTTCTAAGCATTTCACCTGATTAGAGATTAGTAATTGGCTAATTAGTAGGCGCCACTGATATCCCTGTATACATTATCAGGGCTACAATGCCTGTTAACCTCCTAAGTAATCTATGGATGTTTGAACTTCATGGAACATTAGGAGCAATGTCTTTTTCTGTTCATTTACGAATAGAGCTAAAACCACTCAATTAAATTTAAACTGTGAGAGAAATTGTATGCTATGAAAAGGTGTATGTTTCATAAAGCACACAGATTTTACTTTACTGTCTCTCTCCCTCTCCAAAACACAAACACACACACACACACACACTTGTCTTATTCTGCAGGAGGTGAAATGGTCTTACCTGCACACGAGCCTCGGGCAGGTTTGTGCACATGGCCAGGCGCTCGCGCATCACCACGTCAGGGTAGTGGGTCTTCTGAAAGGTCTTCTCCAGGGCCTCCAGTTGCTGAGCCGTGAAGGCAGTGCGGCTGCGACGCTGCTTTCTGTGCTGGGATCCATACCGGGCTTCCAGGATGATGTCTTGAAATGTGCAGCCGTTACAAGACAAAAAAAGATGGCCCGTTTAATTAGGTGGAAATGGCATGCATACAGAAGCAGATTGTGCTGGTGGAACCTGGTCTTTACTTTTTGTCATATTTCTTGAATATGTGTAATCACATCACTTGAATATGTGTAATCACATGGTACCAAGACTGCTAGGAGAAGTCCAAATATGCAAAAAAAAAGTTTATGAATCCACTTTTATGGTGTGGAAAAGACAAGGAATATGTGTGGGTTTAAGGGGTGGCCTATCAATTTTTGTGAGTTCAAAGATTTTGTAAGCAATCTCTCTCCATCTTAAACTGTATTAAATTCGAATAGATAACACACATTCCCAAGGAGACTGTTTGCACTGTGGCCTCTACCAGTAAACAAGCTGTTTGGACCTAAATAACACATCATCCACAGGGCTGGCTAAATGCGTTTGACCTTTGAAGTGTACCACTATTTCCTGGAGGCGGCACTGTGAGGATGTTCAACAGATTCTTACCAGCTAGCCTCTCAGCGAGGGTGAGCGCGTGCACGGAGGGCCGGTAGTCGGGCGCGTGCTGTGCCTGCTGCGCGGCCTGCTGGTGAAGGTTGTACATGGCGCTCAGAGAGTTCATGGCGTGGAGCGAGTAGCCGTTCACGCCGTAGTGCTGCATGGTTGCTGGTCAGGATCAACTGTGAAAGAAATAATTTTAAGTCACATTTCATCGCTTGGTCTGTTATATTGGCTGCAATTGACTCTGCATCATTTTCATAGACTTTGGCAGTGTGGATAACACAAACAGAGTTTCGTATTAATATGAGTCCTCTTTTTGAGGCTATACGTTTGAAGTACCATGATCCATTTATAGTTTATTGTTAGTGTATTGCCTATGTTTTTTTCTGTTGTGAAAAACAGGTGTGCGTAATTGTAGCTAACAGAAAACATAAATAGTCGGACAACCTTGGCTAGTGTGAAGAAGTGAAGGGCCGTGTCCTGTAGTCGGACATGTTCAACATGCTCAACATTTTGTGAATTTAAAATTGTCTCTTCAGATATCAACAGTATGCAATCGGTTAACTGTTTATAACTTTCACAAATTTTGTCGGCACGACTGAATTACCTTTTTAAAATAATGCGGATATATAGGACGAATAACAACAATAGCAATTCAAATAACAGTTAAAGGTTAACAATATAGCCTAATAATAATAATAATAATAATAATAATAATAATAATAATAATAATAAATATGCTGTATGCATATTATCAAATTTACACGAATCACAAAGTGATGTTTGAATCCCTGCTGTGTTGTTTGCAAACATTGTATTGCCATACCACAGAATGTAATATAATAGCCCATAAAATCCCAAGTAGTCGCTATGGGAATATAATTTTGAAGAGGGGTTTTACTGCTGCAGGATATGATTAAGAATGTATTAGGATACAGAAGCGTTTTAGATTTCCAGTAGCAAACCAACCGGAACCGCTCAAGGCAAAATTGGTGTATTTAGGCTATATCCATCTGAATTACAAGTTGTCCTACAGCGCTCCATGTTTGTAGAATTAATAAACTAATCCATAACATCTCATACAGGCTATTATTCCTTCTTTTTCTTCTTTTACTTTAACTAATATATGAGGGGTTAAACTATGTATGTCTAATTATTGTCATCCTTGACATATCCCTCTCTTTCATGATATAATTCCCATTTCTATGTTAATTTATCCACGGAGCGCCTTCCATTCTTTAAGTTAAGAAAAACGGGGTAATTAATTCAACCCTGTCCCAAAAGCCGGGTGACTCTCCAATAGGTAATTGGTCAAATTAAGATATTTCATGGGTTTGCATTTTTAGCCTAGAAAAATGAGACAGGATACATTAAGATATACGTTACTGTTTTCTCCAGATACTTTTTTTTGAAATTGGGCATTTGGTTCTATGGGTAAAGATAAAACACGTATGTTGCAATTACCGCAACTAATAATACATAGCCTGTAAAGTTTACTAACCATAATTAATTTTTCACACACCCAGAAATAATGCATTAGAAAAGTAACTATATTTGTTAGGTAAAAGACTTGGCCACTATTTATTATTGTATTTGGTTTAATGGAATTTTATGTGTTGTGGAATTAAAGCAGTAATGTTCAATACATTACCCCCAAAATACGTTGATTTAACAGAATAATTTTAGAACCAGAATACTTTAAAAAACATTTTTAAATAGTCCTTGTAAAACACCCCATGTATGGTACACCCTTGCACTTCACCTGAACATTATCATGAGTGTTCCATACGAAATGTCAGAGCGGGTGTGCCTGTCCCTACTTAACCGAATGCAGGTGTGATCGTGTGAAGGCCATGAGGGAATAGTTTAATTCGCCTGGACAGAAGGTGCTTTGCTAAACATTTGCTTTGCTCCCCAAGTACTTGAGCCGAATCGGACCCGTTTCTTTCAATCTTTCTAGCGGCACCAAATTTCAGCGCCCGGAGGCTTCTAGTGGCGGAGATGTATGAGAACTCTTCTGTGAAATATGCATGGTGATCCCCAGTTGGTTCGGCGTCTAATGTAGGTGCAAATAGGTTTCAACTGCGAGGCCATTAATTTATCATCAGCCCTGACATGGACGTAAGGCACTCGTGTGTGTGTGTGTGTGTGTGTGTGTGTGTGTGTGTGTGTGTGTGTGTGTGTGTGTGTGTGTGTGTGTGTGTG
>JASCQY010000002.1:16454609-16464666 GCA_030264315.1 Sardinella tawilis
GAGAGAGACAGTGTGTGTGTGTGTGTGTGTGTGTGTGTGTGTGTGTGTGTGTGTGTGTGTGTGTGTGTGTGTGTGTGAGGACTGAACAGCAGGGCCACTGGAGGACTGCCACAGGGAGGGCCCCTTAATGAACACTTACACCGCCAGAATAATGGCGAACGAGGGAGAGAGATTTGTACAGTCCTGCGCCACCCTGTTCCGTAGCGCACTGCTCTGTGCCGCTGACATATCACACCTCATGTGCGAGGTGTTGTTTTTGTGTGTCAACATATATCGTTCATGACAAGATTCTTAATGACGGAAGCCTAAAGAGAGGAGGAGAGAGAAAGAAAGAGGGAGGAGAAAAAAATAAAGAGCTTGAACGTGTTTTTCTCTAGAAGATGAGGTCAGGGACCTTGGAGTGTGTGTGTGTGTGTGTGTGTGTGTGTGTGTGTGTGTGTGTGTGTGTGTGTGTGTGTGTGCGCTGCTCACGCAGGACCGCTGGCCGTAAGCTCTAGTAAATGACCAGATTCTCTGGTGAGTTTTAAGCTTTCCTGTTGACAACAAGCTCAAATAAGGAAAATGGTGCATCCTCCTGGCAACTGTTTATCTGAGCCCCTGCTAAACCGCGCCGTACAGTGTATTATGGAATAAACATACGGGATTGTTTTATTGTTGTTCCATAATCTGGGACTTTAGGCCTTGTTCGACAAAAAGCCATTTTTAAAGACTTTAGCTGGCTGGCATGAAAAGCTCCCCTTTCCTGAATTAACCCCTGCGGCTGACCGGTGCCAGGGCGGGCATTAGAACACACGGGCACGCGGTGTCAAATACTTAACCTCTCGGCCTCCACCGACAAACAGATGCAGCTGCGGTGGTGGTGGTGACGGTGGCAGCGGTGGCGGTGGACTCCTGTTTTTTCCCGGGAGTCTCCAAGGACAGGCTACCCCATTGCAAAGTACCTACGCCGGCCGGCAAAAGAAATACCAGGAAGCATTGCATATTGTTTTGCTAATGAATAATTCCGTTGGAGAGAAAAAAAAAACAATAGCAGATGCTTATTATTACTCTACATTATGGGATTGGTCCTGTACCATCTCTCTACCGTATCGAAAAGTGTCCCAACTTTAAAAGAGCACATAAACCAAACGGGGAAAGAGTTTTTTTAGGAAAAGGACATAATGAAATGCTCTCGCATTACACAACACATAATAGCCTCTATTTCGATGTTAACGGACGAACATTTTCCGATGCTTTGCAGAAAGGAGTGTAATGCTCCGTACCATCCACCTCATCCTACCTACAGTAGCTCACTAGTGGCAGATTCCCATAAGCTGGTGTCTGATTCACATCCCAAGGCTACAGCTTGCCCTGCAGTTGTACGTTAGCCATACATTAGTTGTGTGTTTGCTAGGCGTTAGTCGTGAGGACTAGTCGTGCTGCTTTCCTCCCGTAGCCCAGCAGTACTGAAGTGCCCTGAGATACAGATCACAAAGCAAGACTCTCTCTCTCTGTCTCTTTCTCAAACTCAAATTCAAATTCAAAGTTGCTATTTTAGCATGACCGTTAAAATACAGTGTTGCCAAAGCTTAAAGAACAGTATAACATCTCTCTTTCTCTCTCTCTCTCTCTCTCTCTCTCTCTCTCTCTTTCTCTCTCTCTCTCCTTCTCTTTCTCTGTCTGTCAACCATGGGCAATGGCTCTCCTGTTGAGTCTCCCAACACCACCTCCACCACCTCCACCTCCAGTACTCAGCCCCTCTGCTGTTTCATCCTCACTGCCCCCTCTGTGCCCATCCAACCTCTATAGAGCTCCTCCACCCCCCACACACACCTCCCACACACACCACCCACACACACACATCACACGAAATGTGTGTGGTGATCTACCCCACCCCTCCCGGCACTCCCACCCCTCCCTTTTCCCTCAGTGCCTGAAAGGAGTCTTGCTGGGCCCAACTGCCCATGTAAAGAGGGGGGCTTGGCTTGGCTCGCCTCCGCCACGTTTCGAACCCCGGGAGCATCGGTGCTCTCCGCTCTCCCTCCGCCTGCCTGGGCTACTGATCGCACGCACACACACATGCACACAGACGCATGGACTGACACATACACACACACATAAACACACACACACAGACTTCTCTCTCTCTCTTTCTCACTCACTCTCAATCAAATACACACACACGCACACTTCTCTCTCTCTCTCTCTCTCT
Organism: Sardinella tawilis; assembly: GCA_030264315.1. NCBI lineage: Eukaryota > Metazoa > Chordata > Actinopteri > Clupeiformes > Clupeidae > Sardinella > Sardinella tawilis. The sequence goes on from JASCQY010000002.1 coordinate 16,456,801, forward strand.
CTCTCTCTTTCTCACTCACTCTCAAACACACACACACACACACACACACACACACACACACACACACACACACACTCAGCAGGGTAGGGTAGGGCACTAGAGAAGCAGGAGGGGTGGAATGATGGATACGTTTGCTTAGTTTTCTTTTCCTAATGATCCATTGATTAGCCTCCAACTGAGCTCTTACACAGTCAGAAGCGCATGGCTCTGCATTGGCTAAAGCCTCTGGGAGTGTTGCATTTTTTAAAGGTGAGGAGAGCGTGCACTGCAAGTAGAATATCCACATGCTGTGGACAAAAAAAAACTGAAACAGATACACAAGGAACAACTCGGCCAGAAATACATGCACAATGTATGTGTAATGTGTGTGTGTGTAAAAACAGGATCAGTTATCATCACTGCATTGTTTGTGTGTGTGTGTGTGTGTGTGTGTGTAAGGTGCCTACAATCTGTTATCATTATTGCACTGTGTGTGTGTGTGTGTGTGTGTGTGTGAGTGAGTATTGCACGAGCGTGCGTTTTGTAAAATATGTGTAGATGTTATCTACAATCTGTTACTATAACAGCATTGACTCCCCCCTGACCGAGTGACATGCGATAACCCAAATTAGAGGCGCTAACAAGGACATGCGGCTGCAAAGCATTTAGCCCCCTAAATGTATCCCCCAGTGTCTTTAAGAATTGAGTCATACTGGCTCCAAAGAGCCCCCCTGGGGCTGGCAGGCCTCTCTGTCCAAGCAGGGCCCGCTGGCCTGGGCCTGGGCCTGGGCCTGGCCCCCAGGCACCCATCCCGTCCATGCAGTCAATATGCATCTCAATGGGCCAAACATGCTACTTCAGCAGCAGAGACGGTGATGGGGAGAGGAGACTGAGAGAGTATGTGTGTGTGTGTGTGTGTGTTTGTGTGTGTGTGTGTGTGTGTGAGGGTAGAGGAAGGTGATGTTGATGAGTGTGCAGGAAAAGAGCATCCACAGGGGGAAGAGCTGATTATACTCTTACTCGTGTACACACACACACACACACACACACACACACCGGTGGGACCAGTGATAAACACTCTACAATACACCTCCAGAGTCAGGGAGTGGCTTGGCTCTGATTAGCTGGGTCTTTTTTTACCCGTTGTTGGTTTATTTTTCAGACTTGTGTGTGAATGGATAGTAAAGGTGTGTAAGTCTGTGTAGGGGGTGATGTAGTGAAAGACAAAAAGAGAGAAATAGTAAGATTTGTGTGTATGTGTGTGTGTGAGTGAGTGTGTATGTATGTGTGCGTGTATATGTGTGTATGTGTGTGTGTGAATTGGGACTCTGACGGACAGCAGTGCTCAGTAGCATGGCTATGTGAAGGGAGAGAGTGCCAGCTGGCCGAGTCACTGGGGACCTGCACAATAGCAGGCAAACACACACCCTCTCTCTCTCACACACCCACACACAGACCTGCACATACACTCACAACGCTTGCCCGCACACACACACAAACGCGCGCGCGCGCACACACACACACACACACACACACACACAGACACACACACACACATACACACACCCGCACACTTCTGAGAGAACGGGGGGGAGCAAGTCCCCCGTTCGTCATCCATCAAAGAGACAAAACAGTTTAACAAACACTGACACCTTTAGCTGTGGGGTGCACTTCTCCTCCTTTGACTTGCATAATGATAACTAGCTTCCCCTGACATTAAGATATCACGCTCCAACTGCCGCCAGCGAAAAACCCTCATTTAGGCGCAATAAAATTACCATAACAATCTTGCAAATGGACTATATAAATGTCTCACTTCAAATGTTACAAACACATATTATATATATATATATATATATAAAAAAAACGTTTGTATCTTTAGTGTCAGCGATTCTGTATCATTTTGACCCGGGTCAATTTTCTATTTTTTTATTTTTTTCAATTTTTTCCCCCTCGTTCAGTGGTTTGCCCCTGGCAGCAGAAAGGAGCTCTGTGCTGCCCTGATCCCCATCTTAACTTGGAGCTGATGGCTAGATGACATATTAGTCAGGTGACCTGACGACCTATGAACCCCTTTGGTCTGGCCTTGCAATTGATTTTGTGCTTTTTCTCACTCTTGTTTTTTTTTTTTTTTTTTTTTTGGGGGTGGTGGGGGTGGGGGGGGGGGGTCTGTAGAGAGCTGAGCAGTGGCTAATTCTGAGATTATGAGTGTGTGTGTGATCAATAAGGGAACAGGTCTAAGGGATGGGATTCAGTCCAGATTTAGTCTGGTTCTGGTGCCTTATCTGCCCCGGAACTGGCCCAGATGAGGGCTGGACTCAATTTCGGATCCCCATTGATCATCTTCCCATCCGGGAGAGGACAGCCCTTAAAGGCATGTTACTGGACACAAAACAAAATAATGATAATTTAATGGCAGTAGATGCACAATACTACAGTATGTTTGATTCTGTGGTGAACATTGAGGAAAGTTCAGTAATGGACAAAGTTTGCCATTTAAATAACATCACAAGACCACAGGCTAAATTCCACATTTGAATTATTTGTGTGAATGAGCGCATGGTTTGGGCTACAGACTTTAACAAGCGAGTGAGAGGAAGAAATAAACACTGGCTTTTGCTCCGTTTCGTGGATACAAGCCACAGTGCAAAATCTATGATATTGATCGGTATGTTTCATATTTTGCCCAGCCATCCATCAACTATGTGCGGCGGAAAAGGCCTAATTTATATCTCCTGAAAGGTACAATCAAAGATGAATGAACAGCGCCATGATAGAAATGTGAGCTAAGCTATGCTTCAGCATCTTTGAGTAATGGTGATGCTGGATGAAGTCTACTAAAGCCTGTAGTCCCCCCCACACACACACACACAGAGACACACACAGGCACAGGCACACACGCACACACACACACACACACACACACACACACACACTCACAGTCACACACACACACACACGCAGGCACAGCACAAACTCACTGTGAGACCTGCTAAGGAACAAGGGTGTCAGGAGCAATTGCACACAGCAAGGTTAAACCACAAACACACACAAGGTGAGAATTTCACTGATGTCCTATGCACAACCTAGACTAACCCCTATACAGCACATTACCCAGCTCCTGTAAAGCAAACCTTCTTTGGCCGACTCCTTTACCACTGATACATTCTCACTCATTTATAGTCATATTTAGGCATGGCTTGGAATGAAAATAAAATAATCACATTGTAGATGTATGAAATATGAAATACAGTATAAATATAAACACAAAATGACCTTTCCACTCTCTCACAGACACACACTCTCACACACTCGCACACACACACACATCTCCCTGAAACCACAGGAGGGGAAGAGCTGAGCTGTACACTAGGTGCTGGGGCTGTGAGAGACTAGTCATTGCGGTAAATATATGTATAAATTTATATAAATGTTTCCCTTTGAAAAAGCCACTTAAGAACTCCAGCCCTTTTAAATAAGGCCAAGAATAATCTGTTTCCTCCGTCGCGGTAGATCCTGCAGGGATTTGCCGAAACATTCGCCGGTGACACAGATCTACATAATCATTTTAAGTTTCGCTCCATTCCCTCCAATGATTCTCCTGCTGTCACTTTAGATACTGTTAAAACTGATTTGGGCTCCCTAATCTCTCCGTATTTCTTAGACGCGGGGGAAAAAAATCTCTAATATCATAAGGAGATTATTTCATTTATAATTGATTGAGTGCATTTGCCGGAGTGCCACTTCAAAGTTGCCGAATTAAAGATGCGTCTAAGACGCAGGGCGCGGGCGACTGGAGGGCGGGCACAGAGGGGACGTGTGTGTCGTGCGTGTGTCGCGTGTGTGTCGCGCCAGAGTGAGGGGCTGGTGCCAGTGTCGGACAGATGGGCGTCCTCAGACAGGCGGTGCCACGTAGGTGCTAATCGGGCCAACGAATTCCACCGTTGCTGCATTACAGCAGGGAGACACAGAGCAGGGATGACATGACGTGTGTGTGTGTGTGTGTGGGTGGGTGGGGAGATACCTGAGGAAGACGCAACATGTTTATGAGGTGCTCAAATCAAAACTGATCTGGAGCCAGTTGCAGTTAGCACAGGTGCTAAATATGACTTTAAAAAAAAGTCCACAGAGACTCTCTGGAGGTGAAAGGAAATCATTCTCACAGACTCTTGTTGAGAGAACCTTGAGACCCTCTCGCAAAAGGTTCAGAGTAGACTTTGGATCTATTTCCTGGCGCCAAGAACCTTCCAATCTTTGAGGCCCAGACCTGTGATTTGCCGGCTGAAGATCCCGATTTCGCCCCCCCCCCCCCCACCCCCCACCCTACTCCTCCTCTCCCTTTCGACTAACCCCCTTCTCCGGCTCCTTATCCCTCTTCTTGCGGCATAGAGGAGAACCCCCTGCCAGCTTGCCAATACCTCTCAATACTGGGATCAGGTTGGCCAACTTTTTGGGGACCTTCATTAAGTCAATGCAGAGAGGAGATAGGGATTTCTGCCGGAGAAATCCTCTGGAGCCCTGAATGGGAGATTGCCCGTTGCCCAGTGCGCTGATCACTTCTGAGGGAAATGAGTCTTGACAGGGAGGAGGAGGCGGAGGAAAAGGAGGAGGAGGAGGAGGAGGAGGAGGAAGAAGATGCTCTTTTACTACCTCACCGCTGCATCCAGCTCCATCCTTAGCCCCATCCTTAGCTCTTTCCTAACCCCACCCCCCCCTCCTGCTCCTCACCCACATGCAACCACCAACCCACTCACTCCCTCCCCTACCACCCCACCCACATATACTCAACTCTATCCCTCCACCCTAGCCCCCCCCCCAACCCCGTCGTCGTGGCATTACCTCCCATCCCGGGCCGTGGCCAAAACGGACCATAATCCTCTTAACGCTTTGCCTTATTAGCCACTCATCTAAATGACATGAAAGGCACCGCAAGAAAAAAAGCCAATTATTCTCCATACCCCCTCCACTCTCTCACACACACACACGCACACACACACACACACACACAGACACACACACACACACACACACACCCCTTTCCTTCCTAAATAAAGTCCCAGCCCTTTTCACCGTACAGTACTTTGTATTTCACATTCGATTATGTGACAAGTGTATCTAAGTCTGCTCGGGGGCTTGAGGGGGGAATGTATTTTCAGAGCTCTTCCTCAGACGGAAGAAGTTAAAGTGCCTGGGTGACTCCGCCTCTCATCCGCACACACACACACAGACACACACGCTTGCACATATGTGCTTACTTGCCCACAGACACACACAGAGCCTTCTACACACATAATCACACACACACACACACACTCATTCATGCCCAGACCTACCCACATAACCACTTAATTGAATTCTAATTAATATGATTCTATAATGTGATGATAGGGCTTCTGATTTATTTGACCTGTTCATTCGATTCCAAAACCTCATAGGCCCTTTTCAATGAGAGAATTTGGCTATAATTTTTTTTTTTATCTTAGTTATGTGCACTATATGCTCCATTCAACACACCCCACCACCCCCCATCCCCAAGCCCCCCACCACTTCACCAGCACCTTGTAACACAAAAGAATGCCCAATACCCCAGCCAATACCTACTTATAAAGAGAAAGAGTGAGAGAGAGAGGGAGGGAAAAAAAAAGGTTTAATTTTTTTTCCTAGCCGCTCTCGCGGGTCTACACCTCAGGGGGTCACAGCAGGTGCCAGCTTGACACAATGCGAAAATGGGTGCTTGGCATCAGCAGGGACGAGCGCGGTGCTCCGAAAGGCCCTGGGCCAAGCACCGAATACGTGTGCTGCAAGCTGCATTCGAACTTAGCGTTCCGCTAAAACGCCGCTTTACCACGCTACTGTTCTTTACCTGAAGATGTCGTCCGCACATGGCCTTGGTGTTATAGCACGTACTGTAAAACATTCATGCATTCTCTTCCTCCTAGGCTAAAGGAAAGTGCATTTGTTTGAGTCGCTATCCGCTCTGTCTGTCTCCCAGAGCTGTTTAGGCCAACGCCGGCGCGGTGAGCCTCTCAAGGCCCCGAGCCAACAGGCGGAAAAGCAGAACGGCTTGCGGTATATCTTCACGATGAGATCATCGGTGTGGATATTTGAACAGCTCAGACTGAAGTCGTCCGTTATATAAAGACAGAAAGAGAGACAGAGAGAGATAGAGAGAGAGAGAGAGAGAGAGGAGTGGAAGAGGGAGAGAAAGCTCCCAAGTCCATGAACTTTAAGCCTGTCATGTCAGCTCAACCTATGAAATAGTTTTCACCTAGACTCCAACTCTTGCGAAGGCGCATGCCTTTGATCCTCCTAAAGAATAAGAGAACGTTGGGGGAAAGAACTGTAGTCTTGAGGGAAGTTCGGTATTACCTCTGCATGTCAGTGAAAACGCCACCTACTCATGGTTTACACACAGACCAATAGACAAAGCTAGTATCTCGCGGTTGCTTTTTTTCTCAACCCCCCTGTACTGTAGGAGCTGTCAGTGTTGTTTGTTGGTGCTAATTGTTATGGTTTTAAATTCCTCATATACTTCCTGTGTCCCCTAAGCCAGTGTGGGGACTGTATTATCGGGGCAGTGTGAGAATGTGGCACGGCGGCTCGAAATGCCTCCGCCTGGCTTCCCCTCGCCCGTGACCCCTGAGCTCAGCGCCGGGGCAGCTCAGAGATGCCTCTGTTCTCACTGCCACACTGCTGGCTGAGCACACACACACACACGCTCACACACACATTGCTACCGACACTTACACTCTCTCTCTTTCACTCTCTCACACACACACACACACACACATTGCAACACACAAACACACATATACACTCACACACATTGCAACACACACATACATTCACACACACACACACACACACACACACATACACACACACACACTCTCACATTATAACACACTCTCACACGCATTGCAACACACACGCACACAACACACACACACACACACACACACCAATGCATGTGCACACAGATAGACCACCTCAGATGAGAGGATACCATAACGCAATGAAAATACATACACACAATAAAAAAGTTACACGCACATACACACAGATAATCAGACACACCAACTCACACACATGCATAGACCCACTGCACATATGCATGTACTGTATGCACACTAATACCAGAGAGGGTAAAAGCGGAGCGAGAGGAACCAACGTCCGTTAAATTCCGTGTTCTATTTCTGCAAGGGGAGGGGGGCAAAATCCCCCTTTATGCAGACCAAAGTCGAGCCCTCATTCGCTAATGCAAAAGATCGGGTAAAAGTTTATATTGTGACGTGCCAACTTATGCAGACCGGAACTATTCACGTTCGCTCCCATTGTAACGCATTATGTTGCTCTATCTTGGTCAATATTCTATAATCTTTGCTAATACTGTATCTGCGTGTTTTACTGTATCTACTGTATTCCTGCCCACTGTGGCTGAGTCCACACGCTGACATGGTGCGCTCAACCACATTTCCATTTGGCTTTGGGAGAAAGACCCACTGATGACTTTTAGCAGCAGACTCAGCTCAAGTGGAGCTTGCAGGCCTTAAGGCTCAGGTTGTGTGTTTGTGCCCTGACCTGATCAGTCTAATAGGCCTGTCCTGCACGCAAACACACACACACACGCACACATACATTCTCATGCTCACGCGGTTTTGAGTGTGAATGACTAGCGGCCAGTGAAAGGGCCCGGGGTCACTGGCTGTGCAGGCAGTGTTTGGTCAGCCCCGCGTCTTGTTTTCGAGTGGCCCTTACACGCTCTAAGTCCTTTTCAGGGGGAATTTACGAGCGCGGACCGAGCTGCCGAGTGAAACCTTCGGCACTGTGTGCACTGGGAATAGTCCAGTGACAGCGTGCTAAAGAAGCCTGTCAAAGTGGAGCTCC
>JASCQY010000002.1:16487155-16518525 GCA_030264315.1 Sardinella tawilis
AGTCAGTGCTGCGTCCTGGGCTACATGCTACATGCTACATGCTAAAGTGGGAGAGTGTGAAAGGAGAGGACAGGAAAATGGGGGTGACAAATGAGCGCATTTCTGGCTTTATGAATGAATTATGTCTCTGAAATACCTTGAGCAGAGGCAACTGTCACTCTGTATCTATACTAATCGGGGACAACATATTACTAGTTTCACATTAAGAGGAGGCAGGGGACAGGCCGAGGCAGGAAATTAATAGAGCAATCAGCTATTGGAACATAATGTCGGATTCAGGTTTTGGTGACCGCTGCTACATTTATCAAGAGCTGGCAGAATCCACCCCCGTACGATTTAATATCCCTTCTTTTCAAGAGATAGATTAGGATTATTGTGACAAGACAAAGGTGTCATTTGTTTTTACAACCGGCTTGTCAGCGCTCACTGTACCACATACCTTCAGACACACACACACACACACACACACACGCACACACACACAAAATGAAATCCATGAAAGTTCAGCTTTGCCGTGCAAAGTCATCCTTAGTTTCAATCACAATTACAAAGAAATTACAATGTAGTAGCAATCACAATTAAAAACAATTACACAGTTGCTTGATCCTGACTAAATGAAAGGTGATTTGCCTAAATGTGCCGTAAAATGTCTCTATTATGCATTAATTATACACTGCTTGTGTAAGTACCTCTTTGTATGAATCAAGCAAAACAAAACATCTGAGAAAAGGCACTGAATGAACATTGCCATGCAGTTGCACATTACAGTAATTGAGAATGAACAAAACAGCAGCCAAAATATTTTATAGCTAAGAATTAACTTCATTCATAGAACAGAATAAGAAATAATTCCCAAAGCAAATGGATAATTTTAATTCATATTTAATTCACTTTTTGAGGTGAAAGGGTATGTAGATCAGACTTGCTAAATTTAATCAAGCGTCTTTAGGCCTTTTTATATTAAATACATTCCACAGAGAACAAGGTCTGAACATCAGGGAGTTGTATTATTGTATACAGTATCTATATCATGCATGCTCTTATTTATTAGTTGATTAAATGATTGTATCACAGCCTTGTACACTGCTCACACACCAGAAATGAACAAGGTTAGTTGTTTAATATCCTACTGTGCTTAATTTACAAAGGAATTAATTAGAAGGAAAATTCTTCCCTAATTTTATAACAGATCCCCCTGGCACCACTTTGGAGACCCCCTGAGAGGTTGGCCCTTTTCAAGCCTATTAGGTAAATACAAATGGCAGTTCCTCTAAGGGTTAAAAAGTGAGGCGAATGCAGTGCTTTCTGTGCCACTGAAACCTGGGCATTTAGGTTAGACCTTCAACCATAAAACACATTAAGGGAACTTAATGGACACTGTTTTAGCTCATCTGCGCTACTGATTGTGTCCACGGCGCTTCAGAGATGACGCTCTTCACCTTGCCGACGTTCCATTCCAGCGCGTCAGTCCTGTATTTCCCATGGGAAGGACGTTGCGTGGCGGACAGAAAAAGAGATAGATAGGGAGAACTGGAAGTTTGTAGAACCTTCCAGACGTCAAAGAAAATAAAGACTGTGTGTATGTGTGTGTGCATGTGTGTGTGTGTGAGAGTGTTCATGAGCGTAGGTCAAATGCCTCTGCCACACATTATGTTCTTATTGTCAGGAAGCCTTTAAAATATAAGAAGCGGGGGGATGTATGCCAGGGCATGAATGACAACAGGGACTTAAACAGAGGTGATGTCAATTTAGCTCCCAGAGCTATATGTCAGTCTACTCGGAATAAAGACAATGCAATATGAAAATGTGTGTATAATAGCCTACACACTTGGGCCACAGAGGGGCTAGAGGAAGGAATCCTCCCTGGAACAGTTACTGGTCTTGATCAGGCCTTAGTTTGTCAGGCCTTAGGTGCAGAGTCCAAAACACTAACAACACTGTGAGGACGAATAAATGGCCATAATAAAAATAATCCACTGTCCATTTTTTTCCAGACAGTGACAGCGGATAGATCTGAGTCAGTTAGTTTCTGATGTGAGTGGGGGGGGGGGGGGGTTGGAGGCTGTGGATAAATACTTTAAAGTACCACTTTTCCTCACATTTTCTGCATTTCTATCGGCCATGAATATCTGGATGGGCAGGCTGAGCTATTTCCGGGAGTGGGATAATGCGAGATGGAGGGACTGGACTTATGTTTCTGCTTGTCTTAAGCAGATTTGGATGGATATTTCAGCAAGCTATCTATCTCAGCAACGGACAGAGTTCCTGTGGAAACACACGTCATGGAGCTCGCCTGGCACGCATCAGAATGGATATACTGCTCCCTAGTGGAAGAGTTAAAGCAATACAAGTTGGGCTAATTTGCAGGCCACTGGGGGGAGGGGGGGGGTCACATTTTGGGTTTAAAGTGGGCCTACTGATTAACGTCGTATATTCACATACATTCACATTTTTATCTATCAATTAATCAATCATATTTGATTTCATTGCTGTATTCAGTATGGATAGCCTATGCATTTTATTAGACATTATAGCCAATGTGTATTTTCTGTTTGCAAAGAGAATTTGAGACATCATCTCCCTCTTTACTCTATTGCTATATGTATAAGCATACCCAATGCAGAAAACATACCACACACACACCACATACAGTATATGTGTCTATACTGCATAGTGGTAAAGTACAAGTAGGGCCTATATATAGTCATTTTGAGAACATTTTAGGCCACAAAAAGGGCACGCGCACACACACACACACACACACACTCCTAATCACACAATCATTCATATACAACGCGTATGTGTCCTTTTTTGTGCCCCAAAAGGCTCCTGTCATTCAAAGACTGTTGATGGGACCTCAGTAGTGAGTAAAGCAGTCATGTAAGGGCACAGTCTCTGCCTGTGCCCAAGCAAGCCTTTAGTGAGACTTCCCACCCGGTGTTATTAAAAACACAAATCACTGCTTTGTAATAAACCCAATAGCATCAGGCAGCGGGGGTCACTGTACAGCCTCATGAATTTATTACAGGCAATCAAGGCCGTCTGCGAGGGTCACATTTCACTGCTGCTGGATATGCAAATACTGGTCCCTTTTTCGAGGTAAACACATTTATTTGCTGTCATTATGGAGCACACAACAGATTCATTATATTCCCATCATTTTCTTTTCTGTTCGTATCAAAGCACTGCTGGCTTTATCCATGGGGGCTCCGCGCAACTTCCGGATTGTTCCTGCCAGCCGGCAGACTAAAAGGCAAACACAGAGAGAGGGTGAGTGTGACTGTGTGTGTGTGTGTGTGTGTGTGTGTGTGTGTGTGTGTGTGTGTGGAAGAGGGGGGGTGGGGGGGGTGGGGGTTGGCTTGGCTCCGGTGGTATAGTGCAGATGCTGATCAGGGAGAGAAAAGGCTACCTGCTCCCCAGGGAAATCTGATTCTTCAGTGATCCTATCATTCACCTATGGTTAGGGGGGGAAAAAAGACTAAGAGCATCTGAATAAAAATGACAAACTCTTTGTTTTCCCAGAATAGTCCAGCTCCTGCCTCGCTTCTGTACAATCTGTGGAACACAATCGTGACTGAATCCCCTAAGATCTTTCAGACTCCGGAACTGAGGGACAATGCCTCTCACGAGTCTGTTTTGGAACCACCGACCCGACACACAGAACAACTAAAGTGGAGGTTAATATGTTCTAGTCCATCCTCCATCCCACATGGGTTGTTCCTGCCATGCTGTTGCACTTGCATAAGTGTGTATATGTTTAGCATCAGAGAACATCTGTCTCTGGCGAACATTTCTGTGCAAATTCATGGCCTTGAATGGTCTGCCATTAATGTCAAAGCATTAAAACAACAGTGGAAACGGGGATAATGTTCTAGCAGTGTGTGTGTGTTAATTGATCATTCCTGATATATTTTCCAATGTGCTACTAGCAAGGTGGCAAAAGTGCCCAGCTGACAAAGTGTTTTGATGACTAGTAGGCCATGGTGAATCAGAGGTGCGTTCTGGTCGGGCCCATGGTTATTTAACAGTGTTTGCGCATGGGGGCTTTGCTGGCGTAATTGAGGGTAAACACAGCGCCGTGTTTGCCATCCCCGCAGAGGTTTCGCGGCGATAAGACGAGAAAACGAGTCTGCCTGTCATGCACAAATGTGGACGGCTCCCGCTAAGGATGCCCTCCATATAATACTGTCCTTGCATTTGAGACAAATTTGATAAAACTGCAATCTGACCTAGTGAAAAATCCATTGTGTAGGTGGGTAATGTCACAGCCCTCATTACACGGCTCCATTCAAACAGATATAATTTATACTATCATTTAATTAAATGATTGTCCCCAACAAAATTTCTGCCTATTAACTCCTGTCAATATGACTAGTGCCATCATCATTTGTCATCCGCCCACCAGACTAGACTAGACCACTAAGCACTAAAGTGCAATGTGACTCTTTCATTATAATTTGAGTGTGTTTATTAGCTGTTTTTCAAAACAAAGAACTTAGCACATACATCGACATTTCATGCTTTAAGCAATTATACTTTGTTAGACATTTTGATATAATCGATGCATAATCAATAATAGAATTAGAATTGTATATGGCCATTAAACAATCACATATTTGCCAGGACACCTTTTACACAAACAATATTTATAAATAATAAATAAAACAAGTCAAACCAACGAAGAGGGAAAAATGTTTCACAACAGCAAGCCAGTACTTCACAACAAATGAAAACAGGAAACATATATCTTTTTTTAAAGTAAACAACTCAAGATGACAATCACCTCTAGTTTCAAAATAGAATCAAGTTACAATCTTTGCTTCAATGAGCATCAGGTACAGTCGTATAGTTCGCAGAAAATAAGTCTTTTGCTTGCTTCTTCTACTGATAGCATATTGAAATATGCCATCACTACAGAAGTACAATCTCTGTGTCTGCTACGTGTGACACAGACAGATAATGGCAGCTCTGCTTAACAGTGTCACCTGAAAGCAGACCAATTTCACCACCACACTGCTTGGCATCAAATGAGGAGGCACAGTGAAGCCCACACCTCTTCACAATATATATAATGTCCCCTTTTTTTCAAAAGGTCTTGTATCATATTCAGTTCCTGTCTCTAAAGTCCTCGAGTGATCATTGTTGAGGGCCTTTTTTTTTTTCCCCCTCCTGACTGAGTCGTGCTCCTGTCCTTACCACGGTGGGGTCAGGTTGACATGGTGAGCCAATGACTCCCTGGCAAGAAAATGTCACTAGTCTCCAGTCGCTTGTTTCTCAGCAGAAGAGGGGGCTTAGTAAGGCAAATTTGGAAATATCTGAGGATAATTCAGGCAACTCAGTCATCTCTCTGTCTCACACTTTTGCTCTCACGCTCTATTCACACCTGTAAATGAAAGGTTTGAATTCTACTGCCTAAATCGTGTCATTTTATGCCTATTTTTTTCCACAGCAACTATGTATACCTCTCCCACACAAACTATTACAGCTGCTAACCTGCTAACGTGTCTACAGGTTCATCACAATTCTTTTTAACTTTTGCCAAAGACTCCAAGTCGAGCCAGATTGCTTGAGAACAGAAGGATTCTCCTAGATGTCAGACACCCATGCAACTGTGACCACGCTATGTGTCAGAAGCGCTGTGTGTCGGGCTGAGTTCGACAGCTATGTGCTCCTGACAGAGTGGCACCGAGGCTGACAGGCAGTTGACTCCATCAATTAGACCATCGGCGGCGGTTGGTGAGTCGCTGAGCTCCGTGGCAACCAGCTGGCGTGGTGGGTCACCGGTGGGCTCCTCGTGGGCGGGGCTGGACTTGTGGGAGGAGCTGAGGGAGTTGGTGGGGCTGAGCTGCACGGCGGTGGTGTCCTGCAGGGTGTGCTCGCTCGTCTCCATCTCAAAGGCAGCGCCACCTATGCGCATCAGCCCCCAGCTGTCTGCGCCGCCGCCTCCTGCCTTGCCGCGAGACGCGTGCGCCGGTGGTCGCCGGCTGCACACGCAGCACGCCGCGAAGAACGACAGCGCCACCAGCAGCAGGAGAGGCCCGATGATGATGGGCGGGTTATTGGTGGGCATGTACTTGCCAAACGCAAAGGCCCCGACAAGTGTTATGTTGATGCCCGCCAACATGATGCAGAGACCGCATGCACAGCACAGGGCAGGAGAGGGCAGGCCCTGGGGACGCAGCTTCCGTTTCCTGGAGCCCTTCTTGGGCACTGAGGTCCTGGCACTCTTGTCAGGATGGACCATGGTGGTACAAGTTTGTAACTATCTTCTCAAGGGCCTGCAACAGCGCTGGATGCCAGGAGCACTAGCTGTGCTGTGCATGTGACAAAGTCTGTGGGAGTCCCTGACAGTGAGGAAAAAGCAAAATATGAAGCACTTCTGTCAAGTGACATATTGCAAGTTTACATTTACATTTACATTTATGCATTTGGCTGACGCTTTTATTCAAAGCAACTTACAAATAAGGATAAAACATTCAAATGACAGCACAATGTGAGGAAAACTAAGCTAAGAAGTGCTAAAAGTGCATGCTGTTGGTATGAAGTCAGCAGTAGATAAAGTGCAAGAGTGTAGTAGAAGTGGGAGTTGTAGCTGCAATGCCTCTCTACCAGTTTATCATTGGAAGACCTCTGAGAACAATCTTCATAAAGGGACTGCAATATTAGAAGAGTCATTTACCAGAGCAATTTACTACAATACACTGCAGATAAGGGATGAACCAGTAAATAAATTACGCATCATAAAAGTCTTATTTATTCTGAGTCTGGATGGTTACATCACTTTGGTAACTAAACTACATCATATGCAAACATTATAAGAATAGACAGTCTCCTGAGGTCAAAGTCCTAGATAGATGTAGGCAGCGTCTAAATAGCTCATTGTTGAACCCTAACATTCAAAAATCAATGACACTCAATATGAGCAATTAAATAAAACAGAACAATCATTTGGCTTACACATAGAGAGTAGGTTATTTAAACACTGAAAAAACGAGACTCCTGAAAAAAATATGAAATTCTTTTATAAGAAATGGCTATTGCTTTACTTCAAATTTCTAACAATCTCCAAAGTTGCAGAGTTTTTTCATAAGAAAATTAGAGTGGACTGTTTAACCTTAAAAAACACCTCGTAGGCAATAGCCTGTCAGTATCATACATCACCGAAATCAATCATTTTAACGAACCTCTTGAAACGAACGTATGGTAGTCCATAAGTTGCTCACTAGTAAAATTCGTAACTGGCATAGTTTTACGCAAAATCGTTACCCACGTATCGATTCAAAAGAGGTCAAGACCACGGTCGAGTTGAAAATCATCATCTAAATCATCCTAACTTCATAGGTTATCCACATCAATCTTCAATGAAGCAACAATTAGCTGTCTTTACACCAGTAGCTCCAAAATCAATCGGACTTACCATGGAACAGCAAAAATGATGCGGCCAAACCATTAACCAGCTAACGTTATAATTGCGTCTAGATCAAAACGAGTGAAGCTGATACAGCTCAAGGTGTCTCCAGCGACAGCATGGCCATTGCATTTCTGAGCATGAAGAGGCTGGTCACGGCTCCCGGTCTATTCATCTGATCCACTGAGATACGCTTCTGTCTCACCGCGCGCCTAGTTCTTTATTAATGAAATACACACCTACCGCTTGAGGCGCCGTCTTACAAGGTTGACAGACGATTTGGGTAGCCGAACAGGGATTTTCTGACGTCAGACTGACCACAAATGTAGAAATATTTTCGAAATTTCTGTAGTTTGATCATTTCATCTCAATAGCAAGTGGTCAGTGTCGCATCCTTTGTGACCAAAAAGCCAGGCGCAACCATTTTCTGACCAAAAGGTGAAGACTAATGGCGAGCTATAGCCTAAGCCATTGACTGCAGACTGCTCTGTCATGGACAGCAGCACACCGGGAACATGCACTGTAAAATGAACAAAGCATCTCTGGTTATATCACCAGTTAGTGTACTAAGTATACCCCTCTCAAGGACAGCGTCAACGTGTCTGTATTTTCACTCTGCTTCTTTCTTTGGAAAATTGCACAGGCCCGCTGCCTCATCCGTGTGTGGGCAGGTGAGTCATTTCGTGTTCTGGGTCCATTCACAAGACATTCATCCATCGAGTGGGCCTACAAAACCATAATCGAATTATAGATGATTACAAAAATAAACGTGCTTAACAAGTTTTACCACTTGTAAACTATTTTCCTCCACCACTGCTCCAGCAGGCCATTATAAAATCATAAGTAGTCAATCGAAACCAAGGGTAAGCTTGTTTCTCTGCAGGGGCGTCAGGCTGTACTTTCGCACCTTATTCAATAGAATGCTCAGTAGGCCTAGCCTGTCTGAAATAACGAGTGGCTGATGATTAAGTTGTGTTGTGGAAATACATGCTCGAGAACGTCCAGCAGTTTAACTCGAGACAGGATCTGTGCGCTCCAGTTTGCGCAGCATGTGGTACGTCTACTTGGTTTGGGTTCAAGGTCTGTGCCTTCCAAAACAGCCATGTTTAGTCTCTTTCAACGCTGCGCTTAGTGAAAAGCCACACGCACCATAGTGATAACCTACCTGATAATGCAGGGCTGAGACAGCCTTCTCTTGCTGGATCGAGGCTGGCCATGAATGCTGCTTAGTTGCTATAGGGATTTTGTATCCATGGCAACTGGAGACATCCGCGTACACACAGTTCACATTAGTGGGTAATACATGAAATTAATTGGGTGTAGGAAATGAGATTTCCTATCAATGCCCTCAACAGTCAAATGACTTTTTTCCTCAAATAAAGATTTGCCCAAACTGTTGCAAACCAGCCCACTCTCAATTAAACTGGGAAATAGAGAAAAAGCACGCGCGCGCGCGCGCGCACACACACACACACACGCACACAAACACAGCATCTGTCCGAAAGATATGTATGATTTATTCGTAATTCCATGTCAAACCTGTTTTTCAAAGTGCAATACAAATTGTCATGCCAGCACCTTTCAATGAGAAAACTTCTGGAAGTATTGATGGTTCAGCACAGACTCCTCTTATGGGGATTTTCTTACATTATTATCCCTTTAAAACTACGGCCAAAGAAGTACACGAGAATAAAAAGTTTGACTACAGCTTGTTCTGGCATGACCGCTTAACATCAGGAAACTGTAATCCCAGAAACCTTGTTGAAGGGACATGGGAAGAGGATGCAGAATCGGGGTCATGATGTTTTTGTTTGGACAAATAGAACAGGATGAAAACCTGTCAGAGAGAGAGAGAGAGAGAGAGAGAGAGAGAGAAAACATCTGCCTTTCTGTTGGGTTTTCTGTAAGATCTGACTGACTGAATATATGCACAAGGCAAATAGTCACATTCAACACCTAATGGTCATCATTATTCATAAGTGTGCTGTGACGTAAAACATGAGTCAATAGCACAGTTCATCTCTTCACTCAATGTGTAAAAGGGGGCAAGAGCATTCTGTTGGAGCTAGAAGTTGGTTCATCATTCATAACTCGGATAAAAATAATAAAATGTTGTTTAAGCCATGTAGAGGCATCATTTCTACTTTGGCACACTTTTTCTCATGTGCAAACAGCACTAAAGTAAAGACGCAACATCAATGTTGCACTAATACACATACAAAAACATAGGCAAGACTAAGAGCTTCATGGTTCAAGAGGGAAAGGGGAAGAAAGTGCCTTTCTGAGGCTTACCATTACTAGACATTATCAAAAAAGTAAAAACACAAATATTATCTAATACAACCCAACATTCTGAAAAGAGCTGAAGTATCTGGGTGATCATAGGTCCGCCAATACTATACTATACTATACTATACTATACTATTGTCCTTCCCTAAGTATGTAACCCACTAGGAAAATAGCTGGCCAACATCTGTACGATAATCTTAATATTAATATCAAAAGGATGTGCAAAAAAATTGCGTGCAATTTGATTCTGAGGTAATGATTTCACAGGTTGCAGGAGTAGGCTGGCTATGACAAATGATCAGCTGATGATCTATAATCTAGTGACTACAGTGGCCTGTTTGCCACCCTCGAAGACTTGAGCAATAGGAATATGATATGGGAGGGACACATGGGGTGCTACAGATTGGTTTTAGTGACAGAAACACAATTTAACACAAACTATATAAAAATAAACAGTTTCTCGCTTCAACCGTGACATTTCAAGCACCTTCCCTTACCTCTTCTTCTATAAAATAAATAAATATGAAACAAAAGCAATTGGATTTTGTGGATTAATAGTCCGATAAATACTGGAGTACTGGCCATTTCATTAAAAGCAAGCTGTTGCTGACAACTGCAGCAAATTGATTAAAATTAAAAAAAAAAAAAAAAAAAACTTCAGTAACTGTAATAAAAATGCTTGTCAAATAAGAGACAAGCTGACTCGGCAGTTCTTTTGCATGGCAGCTGAGAAGAATTTTCCAGAACCTGAGGTGAGTGACAAGACGACACTGAGCTGCTAAAATGGGGCACCTGTTGTTTTTGTTTGTTTGTTTGCTTGCTTGCTTGCTTCTTTCACCTGGTGAGTAACTTTTAAGACTTTTTGGGCCCTTAAACAACCTGAGCTTAGCATCATCCAAATTCAGTTGTGAACAGGGCCAGAAGGGACTAGAGGGGCACATGGCCCCGGGGTGGAGTCCTTTAGAGGACATGATGAGAGTGAGTTGTGAGGTCAGGGTTGGAGGGGGGTATCTCTCAGGCTGTGGGCTCTTCAGCCGTGGGCAGGAAGTCTCGGGCACGGAGGGCGTTGGACTGTGCCCTGCGGCGGGCCAGCCTGGAGTTGGAAGGGGGCGACAGCTTCATGGAGCAGACCACAGAGGCGCTGGCATCCTCACACTCCTCCTCGTGCTGCGACAGCTGCCGGTTGAAGGCGATGGCGTCCGCGGCGAACTGCGTCAGGTCTTTGGTGCTGCTGTTCCTGTGGGCGTTTTACACAACAAGTACCAAGATGTCAAGAGGCTTCGCGAAATTATGCGGTATGAATTAACATCTAGTTTATTTGTGACCACAATTGCCAACGCTCGTTCAGTACATCCACTGTGCAATACAAATGTTTAAGATCTTAATGCACCAGAAAAACATCCGATTTGCTTTCTTTGGAATATTACTGACTGAGTGAATTTTAAACCAACCCTAGACCACAAATCATGTGTAAGACAGTATGAAGACTGAATGATGAAGACAAAAATGAACATGCTTCCTGCATCAACCCCCCCCCCCCAAAAAAAAACAAATAAAGTAAGAGTGTCAAAACTACCTTTGAAGAATGTGTGGAGTTGGAAGACCTCTCTCTGGAGCACTCTAGAACACAATCAGAAGCACACGTTCAGAGACTATAATATCGTATGTTAGTAAATAATAAGTCAATATAGGCTACTAGGGGAAATTGGACTTAATTACAAGCTTAAGTGTAAGCTTGTTTTAAGAAGTTTAAGAATAAGGCATAATCTGTACTCACTCCCTGCACCCATGGGTGCTGTAAAACCTGGGCAGCGCTGAGGCGCAGAGTGGCATCTCGCACCAGCAGTCTGGAGATCAGGTCTTTGGCCCCATCAGAGATGTGGGCCCAGTCTCTCTCCGGAAACTCATACTTCCCCTCCTGGATGCTCTCAAACAGATTGTTCTGGGGGAAAAAAACAGGCCAAGTTAAGGTGCTGTCCACGGTTCCAATCCTGTACATTTGAAGAAGAAAAAAAAAAATCAGAAAAACAAACACAAAACACCACTGGTGTTCTTGCACAGTTCTGTTTAAATGTTCCATGACACACAATGTCCTGAGAAAACATAGTGGCTAAAAGACACTGACGATTACAGCAAATGGGTACAGAGCTTAAATATCAACCTTCTGCCAAACTTGCTGTTTTTATGTTTTTAAGCATTTACGACAGCAATCAGTCCCTTTGGCACGGTGTGCTGTCTTTGCCTGGAGGATCTTGGGTATACTTAAGTGCATGCTTTTCCCCGAAAACAAATAGCTGCTTTGCAGCAGATGCTCCAACTAGCTGATTTCTACCCTCAAGTTTCTTGAGATGAAAGACTGGTGACGCAGAGCCAGACAGGACGATAGGAGATTTTCCATTGCTATTCCAGGCAGAGTGTTGACATTCATTAAGGAATTTAAAATCCCATTCATATGCACTTATCACTTCAACTACACTTGAGTCACCTTTTCCCATTTTTCCTTCTCATAGACAAACAATGCTAGGTCAAGAGTTAGGACTTTCTACCTGGCAGGCGCGACAGACCTCTCCTCGGTCCCAGCCGCAGTCTGTCCCGCAGTGACCGGTGAAGGGGGGACTCCCGCTGAGTAGGATGTAGAGAATGACCCCCAGGCTCCAAAGGTCACAGCGCTTATCGTAAAACGAGGCCTCGTCTGTGAACACCTCCACTACCTCGGGAGCCATGTACTCTGCAGACCCACACTATCGGCAGAAGACATTAAAGAAGCATTTCTCATCAGTACAAATTAAATAAAATAAATACAGTATAAATTATTTCCTGCCTGCTATATGTATACATATATAGTATATTTCAAATATGAAAGGTTTCTATTGTCTGTATCCAGATGGCAGAAATATTTCCCATCATTTCCCCTCAATCTCCCTTCAGAGGGAGCTGCAACCATTAAGGGTTAAATAACCATCATAGAAATGTTATATGAATGACATATTGTAATGTACTGTAAATAAACAGATGTAGTTGGCCTATCACGCAAATAAGACATTCTATCGATTGTGTACAGAATCTTATCATTTTTCCTGTTGGTTCACCAAAACTGACTCACGTTCATACAGTATAGCAAGTTAAATTTAAGTCCCCCTACAGGAAACTACCAGATGGAAACATCAGCTGCTAATTTTAAGCACACGGCAGATATGTAGGTCACATACCATATTGTTAAGTCTTTTCCCATACTTAGGCTGTAAACGTAACCTCTTTCTTAAACCGCCCTGATAGATACAGCAATTGTGTGGCATTGGTTCCGTTATGTGTAATGAAAATAAAGCTAACTGAACCAATCTCTTCATTTTCAATGTTAGTTTGCGATAATCAACAATCGTCAACAACATATGCAACCTTTTCTTTAAATTTCACCTAAAAGTCCCTTTAGAGTTCACTAAAGCAGTTTTCAGCAATAACCAGTGATGGCGGAGTCACGAGAGCAAAGACTCACAGGTGTGGTGAGCTCAGGTGTGGTGATAGGGGTGTAGGCACTGCTCAACTTCACGCCGCTTCCCAGGTCAAAGTCACAGATCTTCACTGGAGACACCTGTGCCGAGGGGAACATCGCTGGGAGTTACATATCGAGCTGGCACAAGCTCAACAACATTATGTTCATCGATTTATAGTCAATTTTGGAATGAATAGACAACTGTTCTGGCAATTTTGATCATTCAGTAGGCAATGATCCTAGCTTCTTAAATTTACTCAAATGAACAATTTCCAATTACTTTACTCCTCTGTCACAGTAAACCGAATATCTCTGGATATGGACACAAAGACATTTGAGGCTCATTCTTGGACATTAGGAGATACAGATCAATACTTTTCACCATTTTCTTTAAAACACAATAAAATTTGATTAACCAAGGGCATGGAGAAACAAAGACTGTCAGTTGCCACAACAAATACTGTTAGTTGCCACCCCATTCAACATGATGAAGCTCTTGATCGTGTGGGACGGATCACAGTTGCAAAAGAGGATGCACCAGTTGTCTCTTGTGTGGCTTGTGCGGTCGGTAGAAGGAAATCGAAACTGAGAATGAGGGTAACTGACAAGCCTTAATTTCACTCAGCCTAGAATTCTTTCGAAGTGCTAGGAGAGATGTTGCCATGTCACCGCTTGCCCAAATACTGAAGTCAACTGACTTGTCTTTTCCAAAGTCTGTACTCTGAAGTCTTACTATAATTTCCCGACTACAGTAATTCCTCTCAAAGACATTAATCAACTTTTTGATTGGCTGATGCCTGTTGCATCTTTCAGAGTTCAGGGCATAGAAAGTTGGGAGGGTTTGGTTCACAGGAGTCGGCAATCTGCTTTTACCTGGTCAGGATATTCACACAGGATGTTTTCAGGCTTGAGGTCACGATGAGCAATACCTGCGTACGTGAGTGACACACACACACACACACTGAAGATGAGTTCAGCTGACAAAGGAGCTTGCACAACTCAAAAAGCTTGCACAACTAATGTGGTTTTTTACCTTTGGTGTGAAGGAAGTCAAGCGCTTTAGCTATGTCCCTGACCACTCGACTCGCCTCCCGTTCATCAAAGTGCTTACGGTTCTGGATATGTGTCAAAATAGAACCTTCAAAAGGAAAAAACAACAAATTATATAAAATACATATGTAAAAGTATAAATGCATAAAACATATCAATTGTAGTTGTTACTATTATGGTACTATCCACTACTTTCAATTTTCAGTGTGCTTCTTTTCTGGTTAAAAGCACTTTCTCTAAATAGATTGCCATTTTTGGATTGCAAAAAGGTCAACACATTAAGAGCATACCTCCTTTTAACTTCTCAAACACCAAGTAGAAACAATTATCATCTTCAAAGAACTGAATCAGTTCCAAGATGTTCCTACGGGCACAAAAAATAAGGTTGAACAAACTCTCATCCTCCTCCATCAATATGAATAGCTGATTTGGTAAACAATTAAAGAGCTCTTACTTGTTGCCTTGGCACTGGTAGAGTGTTTCCACCTCCCTGAAAACCCGGCTGCGACTGTGCCCAGCCTTCTTCTCAATGATCTACCGGGAGGGCAATAACAAGCCACAGGTTAGCAAAAGGATCAAGGGTTAATCATGTTTTCCACCAACCCCCCCCCCCAAAAAAAAAAAAAAACTCAAGTGCATGTTATATTTACAGGAACATGAAGCCTTGATCAAACATACACTCACCTTCACAGCATACTCATTCCCGTTCTGAAGGCTGATGCAACCCTGAACCTTTGCGTAGGCCCCCTGCCCAAGCATCTCCTCAGTCAGCCTGTACAGATCTGCCAGAGGAGAGAAATGAGGGAGAGAAAAAAAAAGACCTTCAACCTTTCCAAAGAACTCCAGGATAAGGGAGCGGAATGCCAATGTAAACATTTTTCTTAGGTACCCAAGCATAGGCGGTGAACTTGACTCAACCACAAAAAAAAACAAATTTCAACAAATTTCCAATCCAATCATTGAGGTGAGTGACCTTTCCTGTAACGCATACCAGTAAAGGCTCCTGTGAAGCTGTCTGTTGCCCTGGTCCTCCTCTTCTTCTTCTTGCGCATAGGGTGCTCTGCAATGTTCACAGGCTTGCTGGCCTCCATGGCTGCAGGCAACAAGAGGAGGAGGGAAATAAACAAAAAACAACAGCATTCACTTCACTCTCTCTCTCTCTCTCTCTCTCTCTCTCTCTGGTGTGCCTGCCTAGGCAAGGATAAAACCTCATTGGCGTGAGAGGATACCTGTGGAGGCCTGGGGGTGGGAACAGCAGGCAGGCTCCTGAGCAGAGAGACTGCCGGCCTGCAGACGATCTCCTCCTGAGCCCGTTGCCGGTGAGTTGCTCTGAGGAGGACAGAGGGATGCAGGAAAAAAATGTAAACACCTCCGTTATTACACAAATACATGGGCCGACGTAAACAAATACCGGCAGTGTCGAAATTGAGGGAAAAAAGGGAAAGGCAGTGTGTGTGAGAGAGAGAGAGAATGATGACACTGGATGAGGTCTCATAGTATGGGTGATGAAAAATGGCACAGTTCCAGCTCTGTATTGCAGCAAACCCATAAACTGCGGGGAGCTACGTTCTGGATCCAAACAACCAGTGAACTGTGTAATTACAAAGAGCAGCTTAGCTCTGCCCAGCCAAGCCTGTGATGTTAAAAGAGGACCGTCACATTCACATGGCAGCCATCCAAATGCAGTAGAGTGATGGGAAATAAGGTGGTACGTGGGCATGTGTGACATTGTGAGTCAATCCTTAACTGACCCGGGGAGACTGCGGGTAGTGTTTGCTCTTTCATAGCCTGACAGGGAATGTGGTAACACTTCCGCTCAGATATGCTGATGGCCTCTGCAATGCTGGTTCCTCAAACCTAGTGTGTTAGGCATATCACAGTTCTGCGTGAGCTTACAGGAAGTCGGTCAGTCAGGGAAGGTCTGCTAGATAAAGTAAACAGGTTCTCCAGCCAAGTCTGACAGGGTTCAGTTAAGCCTACTTATGATACAACCTTTCCATGGGGCAAAGTCACTGACTTCTTCACGGGACTGACCTACACACTCAATACTGATCAATGTGGCATCATAGGCTATTAAAGTATAAGCTTTTCAGGACAATTTATAGTGGATAGAGTTGATTGCCAAAAATCAAATACTGTTTGGCAGCCAGGGAGTTAGAATTTAAGCCAACAGGACACATTAACTAATATACTGCATTCTGGATGAGCATGGAAAAAAACTAAGTGACACAGTAGGTTTAATGAATATTACCTGAAGGGAACAGTGGAAAGCCTGCAGCTCAGCAATCTGGCTGTGCCTCACCATGTCTGCTAGCTGAAACACAGAACAGTCCCGAATCAGCCACAGGCAACGGGAGATTTTCAGATAAGTTAACGTACCCGACTGTAATGCTGACAGGCAATGGCTTGCAAACTTTGCAATGCAAAGTATTTTACAGATGATCGGCCACTTTTAACCCTTTAGCACTTTCCAGCTTGGAGACATGGTATTTGTTTTATTATTATTAATTCTTTATGCACTTTTACCAGTGAAGGACCGAGTCGCACATAACTGAGAACTGACACAGCCTACTGAGGATAAACATACAGCTCACATCATAGTAAGCAACGTTAACCTTAGCTAGCTATTAATAGCATTCTAGTAGCTAGCTAGCAAACTTGCTACGTTAAGCTCTTTCAGGCCACTTGTCTATTGGTGATACCTTCGCAAATTAACTTCAGTTTGCTGGCTAGTAAATCCTATAACGTTACTTTTTGACCAGTTGAGGTTCAGACTACCTACAGCAATATAGTCATAACCTTTTTGTTAGGAGTTAATAATAGCCACTTTTATAATCTTTCAACAAGCATCCCAGACGGTCGAATAGATAGTAAAGGACGCTTCTACTAAACGTAAGCCTCAAATAATAATACTAGTTACCACTGCATCATCTGTTACTATTTACCATTATGGACATCGTGTTTTACAGAAAATGAACACATTTAATTTGAATGGAATTACCAAATGAACAGCGATGACTGCGTAAAGTCTGCTTTCATAGCAGCCATTAGCATAAACCCAGCGAATCATCACTAACAATCGTTGGGTAGCGTATTTACCACAATAATAAAACATACGCAGTCTTCTTGTGCTATAATCATTTAGTTAACCTTATATATCAAACCTGAGATATGGAATGTCCAAATGAATCGATAGTGAGCCCCTCTGCCATTCCCTTTGCATTGCGTCTCTGTTCGTGACTCTTGGCGCGCCGCTGCAGATGAACGGCAAAAGCAAAAACATCACTTAGCCCCACCCCTAAAAAGAATCCCTGATTTCTATTGGTCCACCACAGAGAATGATCCTGCGTCATATATTTTGGGAAAGTACAGATCGACGTCGCTAGAAGCTTGCAAGTCAGGCAACATTACATCACACACAGGTTTTGAGAGACAGGTGTAGTGAAGATGTCACTAGAAAACAAAAGGCTCACACGTAGCCTAGTCTAACTGATTAAAGGCTAAATATAGCCAACAGTGAAACCGCCCCAAATAACATAAAATGTTTACCAACGGAGTCGTGCCACCCACTAGGCTATGGGTCTCAAGAAGTGTGTGTGTGTGTGTGTGTGTGTGTGTGTGTGTGTGTGTGTTTGTCATAATTCAGCAAAATTCAGCAAACAGGCATTTTAGACAAGTAGACTACAACTTCATATTACTACATTTAATTATTACATAAAAAACATTATGGCAAATGCCATAATACATTTATTCTTAGGCATGGTACCAAAATGGAAAAGTTCTCAGGTTGGTTGAAATTTAATCTGAACAATAAATAAAACTAGCCTTTCTACTAGGCAACTGGCACTTTTAACAGAAATTATTAGCCCACTTAACACTTTTAGTGGAAACAGTCATGGAATGTCATTGTTTTGTTAGGCCTACCCCAAATTGTGTTCAAATTTGAGCTCAGTCATAATATTTCCCCCAAAAAAACACACACACACACAAAACTGGAATGGTAGGCTAAAGGTTCAAGTGAATTGTTTAAAAAAACAAAACAAAATGAATATCTGCAAATATTTCCTGCTACAAAATCATGTAGAAAAAAGAGAAAAAAAGTCACATTTGTTGTCCAAAACTGTACTGAAACTTAACATGCATACATAATGCAGAAAGAAAAAGCAGATGCGAAATACAGTTTA
Organism: Sardinella tawilis; assembly: GCA_030264315.1. NCBI lineage: Eukaryota > Metazoa > Chordata > Actinopteri > Clupeiformes > Clupeidae > Sardinella > Sardinella tawilis. Next base: position 16,505,577 of record JASCQY010000002.1, read on the forward strand.
AGTAACGGCATCAAGAAAATATTATCACTAAGAAGGTCAAGGAAAGGTCAGAATGAGAGAGAATTAGGGTCTCTTGAGTATAGGCCTGTGCTAGACCTTCTGTCTACTTGGATGGATCTCCGTTTTTGGTGTGATGCTGGTGGTCCATTTGTCCAGGAAGGCTCCACTGAGTTAATTGTTCTTTAGTTACAGATTTTTTCTGTCATTTCTTTCTGTTGTTGAAAGATAGATAAATTCAGATTAGAAACAACATGGAAATCATCTACAAGTCAAAACAAATTCATGCAATTCATTTAGAAAACTCCATAAACACGCTTCTATTCTATGCTGTGCTTGGTTTACATCTAAATCAAAATGTAACACTCAAGGTAAAATGATCTCTAAATTTCATTATTCTTTCAGTGTCTCCAAAATGAAAATGTTCAGGCAACAAATTATTTAAGAGGACTAAGTTGGGCTTTCCGTAATTCTAGTCAGAAGAAATATTGGACATTCTTAAGGAAACTTTTAGAACACAGGCCCCAGGACCTTTCTTTAAAGGTGCTCTATGAGATCCTGAATGATGTCACTTCTGTTGACGTTCCACGTCACAAAATGCAACTCTCGTATTCACACTACTAAGTTTTGTCACTGCCCCCCACCCACATGTGCATGCTCACTAACCCCTAAACATCTTGTTGGTGTTTGGCTAAAATGTAGTTTGTTACAGTATGTTTTGGTGCCTAGCCTGTGCCCCTAGTGTTTGTTTGACGTTTTACGGCCCCTGTGTTGTCTCCAGAGACTGGACTTTTTCACAATGTATAAAATGAAAAAGTCCAGTCTGTATAAAATGAAAAAGAAAATGAGCTAAAAGCCATGCTAGATCTCATAGTGCACCTTTAAGCGGGCTCACTCACCAACGGCTCAAGCTCGGAGTGCTCGATGAGGCTGAACTCAGAGATGAAGTAGTAGTAGTGTTTGTAGCAGGTGTTAATGTGGGCCTCTGCCCCCATACTGCAAATAACATCAAAGTGGTGGATGTACACATGGACAAAAACTCGGAAAAGTCGGCTAAGGATCTTCTTGCACACCTGCTGGAAGTTTTTTGGAAAGGGAACACCTTAAAACAAAACAGAGTATCATGTAACATACTGTATGTAAAAACAAAACAAAAAAAAACAAATTGATAAGAAAAAATGGCTCCATCACATCTGTAATCAATGTTTAAAGTAGGCTATGTCCTTTGTGAAAAGACTGATCATTGTTTGACAATAACTGGCCCCTTATTTTGCCACACAATTAGTTTCAAATGTCATTTGAACACTGTGTAATTAACCTCTTTGTGACTCCACTTTGACAGTTATTCTCTCTCTCTCTCTCTCTCTCTCTCTCTCTCTCTCTCTCTCTCTCTCTCTCTCTCTCTCACACACACACACACACACACACACACACACGGAACATGACTGTCAGTCTGAATTCATTCAGTGCCAAAGCATCACAGCACAGTCAAGGAATAATTTACATAACCAATCTGATGTGCCGCTGCCCTTTTGCTGGACTGACGTCAAGCGCCTCAGAGCTAACAGCAGTGCAGCCTCCAGGGCTTTGACCATCAGTGATTTGCTGTGTCCACTTGTCAACAGCCATGACAAGCCTTCAACCCCTGAGGTTAATTGGAAATTCAAAAAAACATCACACACACACACACACACACACACACACACACACACACACACACACACACCTATTCTTGTGGGAAAGATGTCCTCGTTGTTAATGAGAGTCTCGATCCAGTCCATGAGTAGGTTCATATACATCAGGGCGGGTAGCTTGGTGGGTCTTTTGTAGTGGTCACCGTCCTGCCAACGGTACTCGTAACGTGGGCCACCGGACATGATAGGGCAGGTGCGCTCGGAGCAGAACTCACTGACCGTGCCATAGATGAGGTTGATACGGTTGAAGAAGTCCACCACGTGAACGGCGATCCAATCGTTGAGGCTCTCACCCTCGGGAAGCTGAACCACCTTGCGCAGGTCCAGACCAGACTTCAGAGACGCTTGGGCCTTCTTGTACAGCTCAAACCTCTGTGTGCCAGGCTCGAAGCGCTTCCGCGGCCTGAACGTCTTATCTTTACTGAAGACTTGCCCAAGGCAGAAGTTCATCTTGTTTTTGTATATCCAAAGGAGATCAACAGGAAGGTTGCAAAGAGAGCTCTTTCAGGAACTTTATCTCATGCTGTGGACTGTGAAAACAAGGGGACTCTCCCTCCCTGAGTGGAAATGAGACAAATGTTGACATATTGAAAAGGGACAGTATCCTTTCACTCCTAAAAACTTTGTAGTATCATTTCCTACCATGACTCATTTGCAAGTAAAGTGTCATGACAGGACTCAAACATACACTGTGTTTATCACCATTGATACAACACAATCCATTGTTGTGTTTTTTTCATCACCAAAGTCATGATTTTATCACAAAGAGATAAATATATGCCTCCGCTTTTTTATAACATATAAATAAGTTTTGAGAATGGCACATGGAAATACATATTTTAAGGCAGTATAGTAGATTAACCTAAACATCTTTGCAATTGTCACTCACAAGATCTGAAATCAAATTAGGATATAACCTTGAGCACAGAAATAGAAATGTACAAAAATAACCAATGTCTGATCTACACAGGCCTTCATACGTAATTTAGTAAATTAGAAGCATGCTGCTCGGAGCTGTGTGTCTGTGAATACCCATGGAGTAAGCAGCCTTTATCTAGATCTCATGTATGCACAACATATCTTATCACCCTCTGTCTCCTGCCGTAACCTCCTTTGAATTGTGGAACATACCTCACAGAAAGCCATGCTACTGTAAACAGTGAACCATTCTGAAAGAACCCACCACCACCACTAGCCTACTTATACACAATACCAAACATTCAGGAAAGTATTTCCTTGTGCAGAAGTGTTGCTTTTAATTAATGTACATTTGTATTCAGCAGCTTTGGTGTTGAAATAATTAATGAGTTTATGAGCAACAGTGGAGCTATGGGTAACACAGGGGACGTGTCAGTAATCTTAAACACATTATTACATTACATTGCACACTTCAGCAGAAAAGAGCAAAGCAACGGATGCAAGGCTGAATGAGAAAATCGCAAGCATGATGATGTGCTTGATGTAGGCCCCTTCTGACGGCAATTAGCTTGGAGATAATGGCCAGACATTACCCTTCCCCAGGGATCAACAGCAATCAAATCGCAAGGAACAGACCTGGCATTTCTGCATGGCGCAGCAAATGTTAAGGAGGAAAATGACTTGATTACAATGAGGTGGAAGGCTGAGAAATGTCTAATTGTTTTCTGAGAGAAAAGAAAATAAACTTCACTCTGGAGGGAAATATGTATAACTGTCTATTTGGTATCCACGGTTAACAGATCAGTGAGATGGGTAGGGTAGTAGGAATTGCACAAAAAGCCTAGCAGCATCATGTGAACAAACTATCATCTTAGCCCATCAGATGGACATTAGGGTTAAACTATCCAGAGAAAAAGTAAACAAACGGGAAAATAATCTACGCTGTGGCGTGATAAGGATCAATGCCGGAGACAAAAAAACAAAACAAAACTGTTATCACGCTGCATCCTGGAAGAGTAGGCTACTGTGGCCTGACAAGTCCCACCAAGTTTACAGTTGCTCGAGCTCCATTCCCTTGTGAGAACCGATGTCCTGTTTGACATCGTAGCTTTCTGACACTTCCTGTGTTTGTTCTCCCATCGCCCGGGTGTCCGAAAAACCACAGTAAGCCCCGTTTCTCCAGGGTCTTTCAAACGAACACAGATATTGAGATCAATATACTTCCCCTCAGCTCATGCAACAGGAAGTCATCAGCTGCAGACCTGCTTTGGACTAGTCATCCACAAAAGCACAAGGCATGCTTGTGCAACCAAAACAAAAACTGACACATACCATAGGGCAGTTCTTTCACTAATTTGCTGGTCAATAAACTATGCTCTCTGTCGCCTTCATCTTCAACACAAGTGTACTACTTCAGGAATGCCAATGTGTCCCATCAACAGTATGTCTTCTACACATTTTAGGAGTGCCCTCTGTTTTACCCTAATAGAACCTTATGATTGCCTGAGGAAGTGACACTACACAGTACTAACCCATAGTGAAGAGTGTTTGCTAATTCTGGTAATTCCACTTGAAACTAGTCTGGAGTCCGTGGTCGGACAAACGCAGAGCGTTTAAATTTCTAAGCAGCCATGCAGTTGCTCCAACTTGCTCTTTTTTCTCCCCCACAATAACAATGGTTAGTATTCCTCTGGTGTACACTCTGCTGCTCGTGGGGTTACTGCTGCTGCCGTCCTGCGCCATATAAAAATAGAATCTACTTGAGCTTAGTTCTACCTACTTCTTCCTCAGTGCCATTAGCTTTAGCCGTTATGTCGCTCTGGAGCTGACCTCAACTTGTCTGATCACGTTCAAAAGTTGAGCTAAAGATTCTTGGGGAAGTCTCATAAATCTCACTGGTTAATGAATGCATTCATACCATTTGCCTCCAAAGCAGGTCTGCAGCAGATAAGTTAGTTAAGACAAAGACATCAAAGAGAGCAAGAGGGGGAGCGAGAAAGAGAGAGAGAGAGAAAGAGAGAGAAAGAGAGAGAGAGAGAGAAATAAAAGATTTTCCTACAGTACCTGGCCTGTATCCCACTTGACTGGCTTGGAATGTTTTGGCTAGTCGTGGGAAGGCTCGGGGAGAATTCCTGTGTCAGTGGCTCAAATAGAACTCCCCACGAACGGGAGCCTGATTTGATTTGTCCCCTCTTGTGCCTCCGGACACTCCCTCCCTTTCAGACAGCACCAGACCAAAGCAGACCGGGAGGCTCCGAACTCACACAGTGGCACACACAACAGAGCAGTGGAGGGGGAAAAAGTTTGAGACGAGAGGGGTAAAAAAAAAGTTGTTTGGCCTTTCTTCCTAGGAATGATGTCACATCCTGATTTTGTCTGGTTGGCCCCCTTCTGCTTCTGTCTGTGACTGTGCTCTTGCGTGCATGTGCATGTGCATGTGCTTGTGTGTCTGTGTCTGTGTATCTGTGTGTGTCTGTGTGAGTGAGAGAGAGAGAGAGAGAGAGAGAGAGAGAGAATGTGTGCTTTTTGCAGTCTGTCTGTAAGAGGAACTATAAAGTTTTTTGGGGCTGTCCCAGACCCCTCTCCTGCTCCTCCTTTCCATTCCAATGCCCTCCTCTCACCCCCTTCACCCCCACACCCCGACTCTCCAGAGGAGACTCCGTCTTAGCATTCTGCAGCCCCAGCCAGAGAAAGTTATTTCCACAAGCTCCACAGGAATGCTGATAAAAGTAACATAAATTTCTCACCACTTGCTGCATCCCAGCGCCAAAATAACATGGGGAGACTTCATTTTCCACAATAAGTACTCACTCTGAAAAAGCATTTGAAAAAAAAAAAACATTTCAATGTTATTGAAAAGTAGGAGCAGTCATCATCTATATTTTTCAAGGCTATACAACGACTTCAGATAAACTGTCTAAAATGTGTCAAAAGTGTTTGTGTTTATCCACTTTTCAAACACAAATTCCGAGAACACACAAATAGGTGACATGAACCATTCATGACAAGAAAAGACTGGCCATGTAGGTTCCAGGAAATCAAAGGAAAGCTGTTGTCCCATACCTGATTTGACAGTGTTTGTTTGGAGTGCAGCAAATCTGTTCACCGCTGGACTGGTGGAGGCCTGCTGCTGCTGCTGACTGATAAGTGGCGGCTGAACTGAAAATAAATAGCTGCCTGGCAAGATAAGAGAGTGAATGGCTGATTTCTACTGTGTGATCTCCATCTTTCAGATGGAGTCATTATCCATATAAAAACAACATCAGTACCATGATCAGATGCTTTTAAAATGATCTAACTTTCAAGGTCACTGTAACAAATGGATGAGGTAAGTTACATGTGCAGGAATCATAGGACAGCTTCTGTCATAGAAGTCTCATTTCTTAAAGGTTACATTGATGCAATGTATAAACATTTCACTAGATGGAGTTATTTCCCCATTGTGCATTTTCACTTAAATGCCTGCTAAGCATCTTGGTTGATGAGAGTGTCTGTGTAGTATCTTTAAACAGAGGCTGTTCTATGTGCAGAAGTATGTCTTCGAACAATGGTGTATTTCTTGTATGTAGGCCCATAAAAAGAGCTGCGTGTCGTTCTAACACTATACCAAGTCAGCAAGAAGAAACAGCCCACATGTCTGCACACGGGTGGCACTGAAAGCAGAGGCCTACATTAGAATGACTTTCCCCATCAAATAACATGCTACTGGGCAGCACTGCACCCTCTGGATCATCAGCTCCCCCAGCGCAGCAGTAGGACACTCACAGTGCCACATATTAATAAGGCATACAACCAAAGCATAAATGATTTCTGTCTACATTGTGTTTTGTTATATTACACTAGCACTTTGTTACTCCACACATACACACAGAGGGAGAGAGAGAGAGAGAGAGAGAGAGAGAGAAAGAGAGAATTGCCTCTTGTTACTTTTTGCCCAATGATTAAAGCCATGTAGCACTGTCCACTAGAGTGCAGTACAGTGCAATATTGGTCTCAATTAGAAAGTTGTAAACTGCGGTGGGATTGAATTGATACATGTGACACTTGTACAAAGATTTAGGGTGACAGAAAATCTAAAGAATCCATATTCTTTTTTTTTTGTCAGTCAACACAGAGAAGAATGACCAGACAAATCTGGCATTGTTTTCCTAAGATAAGATATCAGTGTAGTTAAAGAAGTGTCTCTGGTGTAGCTCGCAGATTATTGATCAGTGTCAATATCACTATCAATGATTTTCATGGTCAAATGCCATGCTTAGTTGAAAACAGCTTTCTGTATTGTAAGAAAAAAAAATGGCAGGGCTTACCTGCATAGTAATGTGTGCAAATCATCATGTGACACAGTCTCCAGGGTTGTCTGCGGTGTGTGCTGCATGTGTAAAAATAGGTGTCATCACCACACACACTCTTTCATAAGCTTTGTTTGTGTGTGCACCTGTGTCACCTTACCTTTGGTCTACATTTCGTTTGGCTCGCTTTGTTGTGAGAAAGGCCAATGGCATCCTAACCTGCAGAGCAATTCTCATACCTGTCATTTGCACAGAAGGAAGTGAAACCAGTCAATCGGCCTTTCTCCTTCTGACTCTGTGCGGCCTCTGACCTTCAGCCCGACCCACTGGGTCTTTGATCGCATCTCCTACCCGCCACGCGTGCCCACCCTGGCCGATGCTTCTCATTGCTTGCATAGTTGAGCATCACCCACCACTGCACCTCCTGCTCCGTCTCAAGGGCACATGACAAGTGATCTTACAGACAAGCCGATTACCCATGGGACTGGATTTCTACCGGAGCCTTCATAGAAAACAAGACACAACAGGGGTGCAGTAAGTCATGGAGAGAGCCATCAGTTGACACTGTAGCTTCTGTGGCATTTGGATCACAGACAGAAAGATACAACAAAAAGGCCAAGAGACATACCTTAGATATACATTAGGTCCCTTGTCCTCTGGGGTGTCAGTCATACCTGTAGACTTGTCCTGCACCTTCTCCCCACACTGCTTGTTATGCCTGCAACTGATTCATATCTTACTAAACCACTCACCCAATCACACATAACCCATCAGTGGCCTGGGCTACCATCATCAGTCATCTTAGCCAAACATCAGACGTTAATGACTAGATATGTCTTAAATGAATTAGGCTGCTCTGGCAAATGGACTATTATGGGCTTCAATAAAGCACTTGATCATGCCTCCTGTATTCCTACGCACCCTAGTCATTAAGGGAACTTTTGTTTGCTGGGCAAATGTGGCACATTAGCATTGTGTCCTATAAAGTCTACATGAATAAGTTTTGTAATCTGTGAGGTTAAAAGTTCCCCATTTGCTCCGGGCTTTGCATTGTCTGTACTGACAGACTGGACAGATCAGTGCATTTCAGTCTGTAATTTATGTCAAAGAAAAAAAAAACTCACTCAAAACAGAACTGCTTGGGGCTCTTTAAGCTAGGCCTACTGGGCAACTGGCCTAATGAGAGAATAATGCTGAATTTGACATTTCAATGTCATACTGGGCTGACCTTTCATTCAAATTCAGCACAAGATCAAGGTTGAGTATGACTATTTGAATGACGTACAACTGTCTAATGGGCAATGCATGGTCTCTCAAATGATAAGACAGCCCAGTTTTTCAAGCCCTGTCCATTCCACAGACAATTGATATGTTTAATTTTTATATCAGTAGGCCTACTACCAACTCAGAGGCTACGGGTTATGAAGTAATTTAGCAAAAATGGCCAAAAAAAGAATTCCACCTTAAAAGTATATTTGTTAAGAATGTGATATTTTGTCATTTGTAGAACACTTTGACATAAACATAAACATAAACATTGCTAATGAATGGATGAAAGGGTGGATAAGAGAGTTGTACAGGCCTACCAGTGACCAGTAGTCTACACAGGCAATTTTTCAAAATAAAGGTAAGATATGGGCCTTCTGTTTATCCTAAATTAACCCAGAATGGTTCCAAGACTTCCCGTGATAACCGCCCTTTCCTGTCTCAAAGGGCTGGGTCCAAGAGGCTACAAAACGTGAAGGGTGGAAGCAAACAGCAATCACTTGCATGGAGGAAGTGCACTGTTACATACCTGTCGCGTCTGTTTCCACTCATCACTTTTAATCCAGGTAGGTGATTAACTTTCAGATGTCGCGTAGCCCAGTGGATGAAAGAGTGGATGAATAAATTGGCTAAATATGTACAGGCTAGGTCGGAACATTTTAGACTACTTTTGGCTCTAAGGCAACGATTGGGTTTTGACCATTTTTTTTCATTAGCCTATCTGTGTTCTGCGTGTAGGCTAATTTGTGCGCATATTTATTGAACTTGACGATTTATCTGCCGTCATCTCTGAAGTATCCTAGGCTAAAGGGACTTTTTTAAAAGTCCTATTTTGCAAGACTGCTTTTGGCCGTTTTTGACGCAAACCTAACGGTAACGGCTTGGTAACTTATGTTTAACTGTTTGACTCGACTTTTAATCAGTCCACTTGTGTTCTTTTTTTTAGGTGCACACAGGTAAGACAGGCTCACCTGTCGCCCAATTATCTTCTCAGAACGTCGATGTCAATACGTCGACCTTTCCATACCAATAGGAAGAACAAGGCAAGGTCGAGAAAGCGAAGGGAAGAGGGGGACCACGTTGAATGTAAGAACACAATCCAAAAAAGAGAGAAATGAACACTAGACTGCAGGCTACACATAGTGTATTACGTTAATGAACTGTGTTGTGGATTCAGAAAAGATTATTATCATAAGGGACATCTCGAGGTCAGTACCTGCATCATGCAACCCCCACATGTTAGTTTACAGTTGAGTTTAAATCTTTTAGATCTAGATGAGCTTTCACGTTTTGTTGGTGGGAACTTGGTGGTGGGGTCCCTCTCAACTTGACCTGGTTGGCTTAATAGGCAAATAATATTTCGCCTTAATGAGACGTGGATGGAGATAACACCTTAATGAGACGGATGTCTTTGGTCTTGGTCAGTGACCGTTTAGCATGGTCCTAAATATAATAGCCTACAATTAGATTTTTATTAATTGGCTGTTCCATTATGAGCAAATGTGTTTCTCCATTATATCCAATTAAACTCTGTGTGCTATGGTGAATCTGTAGTAGCCTATTCCTGATGAAATAAGAGTAGCCTACAGTGCAAGTGCAAAAATCAATTTTGCAATTGATAGGCAAAAGTTATCAATGGCACAGTGGGCAGAAGTATGAATGTGAATTATTTAGAACAGTCAGTGCACATAACAGTGCAGTAGGAAATGGTGATCACTTTCACAATTAAGAGGAGGAACTTAAGATTTTTTGACTAATGCTGGATTTTTGTGTGTTTGCTCATACATTACTGCCATTCAGCCAGCACATGTTCCTCAATCATGTGATGGTGAAATTCAATTGGCCCATTTCTGCAGACTCGTGAGGGTCGATTGGAGATTACACAAAAGGCCTTGGGCTGTCTGCCTGTCCACACATCGGAAGTCTGTCAAGGGGTCTGTTGACATTCTGAGTAAATCACCTGACTGAATGGTTTGCCTTGTTACTCATCCTTTCTTTCCAGTTCTGCCCTGAGCAGAGAATACTGTTCTTAAAGGAGAAGTTTAGTGTGAATCAATAGACCTGTTGTTTAAGGTCACTGATTTCTGTCTGTATGCAAAAGAACCAGAAAATTTGATGCAACATAGACCGATTAACGAACCAATAACTAATGTTAACTAAATGGAGCATAGCTAAATTAAACTAAAAGTAAGTTACTATTCTGCCATTCACTTAATGATAGTTGGTGGTTCAGTGTTTGGGTCTATGCTTTATCAAATTTTCTCATTCTTTTTCCTACTTGCAGCACTTGGTGACCTCAAAAATAGGGCTATTGATTGATTCACAACAAACATCTCCTTTGAGAGTCAATAATAAATAGTAAGTTACATTTGTATAGACCATTTCAGGTTCTAGTGCCATTGCTGGTCCCCCAGGACTTCCCGTGTAACATTCTATGTGTTATGTTAATGTAACAGGAAGTAGTTGGGGACCAAAATGTTCAAGCATTGTTTTGTCCAGTTATGGAATTAGAACCTGAAATGGTCTATCGCTCATTTCTCAAACGCAAGGTGGCTTACAAAAGAATGCAGATAAGACAAAGCATATAAAACAAACAAATAAACAAAACTGTCATATAGGCATGCGATCAGGACGTATGTCAAACTGGAGGAAGAGGCGAAGTGTTCATGAAACGGAAAGGTCAGAGAGGTCGGGGAGGGAATTCCACAGTTGTGGAGCTGTTGCTGTGTTTCTACCCAATTCATTCTCATATTTTAAGCACTGTTGTGAAAATGTAGAAGGTTTAAGCCAGTCTCTTATACCAGCAGCGTATTGAGAAATGCACGGTAGGTTGCATGGTTTTTGTCTGGGGAGGAGCAGTAACTGTGGTTTGAACATTTTGAAGTCAATATCGGCACACTTTGTATGTGTGTGTGTGTGTGTGTGTGCGCGTGCACGCATGTGTCATTCATCTGTGAAGACAACAAAGCAACAAGGTGTGGACACTGCTTTTTTGCATTGAGAAACAATTTTAAGAGATTTACAACTTGGCCTGTTGGAGTTGGATATCAGCTTTTTTTGTTGTGCTTGTGTCTGTGTTGTTTTCTAGTCTGAATATGCAGAGTAGTACGACACACCTGGCAGTTTCCATTTAGTTCAGTAGCTGTAGCCCTTTTCTGGCATGTTCGTCTGCTGTCAGGTGATGGCACAAAAGTTTTTGGCAGTTTTTAATGGCATTTACTTCTTGTTTTAAGTACAGCCCATGCCAGTAAGTATAAAGTTTGAAATGTCTCCGAGTAGCCTAAGCATAGGCCTCTTGGGGTTGACTTTCAAACCCTGTGTCAACAGCAACAAGGAGCAGAGATGGGAGCTTTTAACAGTTGTCAGATTTTAGTTGCGGTCTTGCTGCTAAAGCCTCTGCATTATTATACTGTAATCAAAACCATTGATGCCTCTTATACGGGTTCTAGCATTCCTCCTTGTGGTCAGCTATTGAGAGGATGTATTTATTCATACATCCTCAGGATGTATGAATAAATTGATGACGAAACAGTGTTGGCTTCATTGGACCTAATTCACCAATATCTCCATAAGAAATGTCTTAATCTAGTCCTTGAGTACTGGGTTGAAATATTCACCAAGGCTCGTTATATAATTTCCTCTCTCTCTCCTCAGTGTTTGCATAAAGCATAACTTGCAGTTCTTTGTGAAATTGCACAATTGTGCCATTAATGCTTTTCATACCTCATGGGAGGCATTCTTGACAGACATGGACTCATACCAGTCATTGTACTATGTTGAGTAAGACCTGCTGCACTGGGCACTTACTGTAGGCTACCTGACAAGTCAAGTTTGTCTCTTGAGCAGTGTTTTGTGTTTCTTATTGATCTTGTTGGAGAGATTTTATCTAAAGGTAGTTTTGTGTCTCTGTTTATCTGATGGGAAAAGCCTGTTTATCTTTCACTAAGGCAAATGCTAGTGGGGTGTAGATAAGCAATAGATATAGACTAATTACTTTGAGGGCTATATTTAGCTTCGTGCCTCATGACCTATATTGCCATGTCAGGATTTTTCTTTGCCTCCGCGTTTAGCTGAGAGAGAACTTTAGAATTGAGTTGTGAAGCCGTTATCTAAACACACGTCCTTTCCAATTGGTACCCATGCTTGCATCACTAGCAGGTGTGATGGGTGATGAAATGGTAGAAGATGGCTCTGGACACAGATTTTATTTTTCTTTTCGTTTTTTTTTTGTGTATTATTAATGTGGAGGGTTTTGTTAATTTGATACCCTCAATTTTGAACACTGGCAACAGAAGATTTTTTTATTTTTTTTTTAGGTGGGTGGGAGGAGTGATTGTTATTTAAATGTTTGTCCAGACCTTAAGTTTCTATGGGTCTTTCTGGTTTGGTGTATGGTGGTACCTCATCCCCCAATTATCCAGACGTTTCTCAGTTATCAGTCACCACACCCACCGACGACCATGAAAGTAGCCATCCAGGTGTTCCTTTGTGTACGTGAAAATGGGTTGCCACCCCCTCTCCCTCCCTTACCCCTCCCCCATCCCAACCCACCCCACCCCACCCCCTGGTTACCTGCAGCATCTTTGTGGGAACGCAATGGAAAATATGACGCATGACCTAGGAACCTGTTGACTGAAGCAGCCGGGAGGGCCGGATAGGAGCACACTGAGTGTTGAAAGGGTGTGTGTGTGTGGGTGGGTGTAGATGTGTGCAGGCTTGGCTTGATGAAGAGAGAGAGAGAGAGAGAGTGAGTAAGGAATGGAGAATTATGGCATTTCATGTCAG
>JASCQY010000002.1:16537403-16547759 GCA_030264315.1 Sardinella tawilis
ATGCATGAGACATACATGGACGCTAATACTATATATGCAATTTACATATATTGACATATATTACATTTCTGTATGGGGTAATTCATTAATCAGACTGATTTGAAGCATCTCGAGCAGTATTTGGCATAATTTGTCCACACATTATCAAATTTTGAATGGTACAGTAGCCTAAATGCATCATGAATCACCAGGCGTACAGTTAATGAGCTTGACCATGGCCAACAGGTTGGCGTTGAGGACGAAGACAAGTGGCTCCGCTCTTCCCCCTTCCAGCTCCACCATGAGAGACGTTTCAGAGGGCCTCTCCTCCACCGTGTAGTCTAGAGTAGGGCAGCCAACAACAAGAGGCTAAGGCTACAGTCCAGTTTGACATTCCAGTAAGCTAAGTCATTATAAACACAGCTTCACATTGCATCAGACTGGCTCTATACAAACCCAGAGTACCAGAGCTCTGAAGAGAAATTAAATGACTGGATCCAATACCACTCCCTGCTGAAAAAGCCCTGTACCCTGTACCCTTAAAGGAGAAGTTTGGTGTGAATCAATCCATAGCCTTGTTTTTCAAGGCCACTGAATGCTGTTTATAGGAAAAAGAACAAAAAAAAATGGTCTTACTTTCAGTTTAATTTCGCTATGCCCCATTCAGTTAACAATAGTTATAGGTTTATAACTCAGCCTATGTTGCATCAATTTTTTTTTCGTTCTTTTTGCTACAGACAGCATTCAGTGACTTCTAACAACAGGGCTATTTATTGATTCACAAACTTCTCCTTTACACACTTAACTTGCATGAATCAGCCAATGATGAAATTGATTCCTATCGGTTAAGTGTTTGAGGGTTCAGGGCTTAAGGTTAAGAGCTTAAGGGGGGATATTGGGGTTCCAGAACCCAGGGTTTAGCCTAGCCTGCCTGGACTGTGACACATTCATACCTCCCTTGACTCCAGTCGATGTAAGAATAGGAGGCAGGCCTTCGGATGGGATGAGGTTAGATGAGCTACCGATGGGGCTTCCCACCAGAGCCCCCATACCCCAGCCAGACGGAGCATCCACCTCCTGCCACAAGAATGGAAAAATAACGTTACACAATTACAAGGTCTCTGTTTAGCATGCAACTCAGTAAAGACTTTTTGAAAAAGATTTTTTACATTGTTTACGTTTACATTTATGCACCGAGAAGATGCATTTCATTCTAAGCGACTTACAAAAAGAGGATCAACATTCAAGGTACAATACAGAAAAAAACAAACCTCACTAAGAATACCACTTGTTAAGAAGAACAACAACATACAGTACCATACAATATGGCATGAGAGAATAAACAAACATTAAAGGGATTATCCAGGGTGAACTAACCCATAGCCTGTTTGGAATTGCCGGATACTCTCAGTAGGTATGAGAACGACAGAATTTGGCACAAATACAAAGACAAAATAGCAAAGTCAACTGATAAGGACAAGGTAACTTTGTTTCAGTGTCCCCAATCAGTTAGCCTTACCTGCCAGTTAGCAATATCAATCTACATTCTACCAAATTCTCTCATTCTTATACCTACCAACAGCTCTCAGCTAGCCTGGCCATAACCTTCCTACGCAATTCCGCTCCATTCTCATCTCTCTTCGTAGCTCCGTCTGGGTTTTCTTTCCTTGAGGTCGATTCCTCCAGGAGAATTCATCTCCTGGCCAATTAGCTATCAGAGTGAGGCAGCGCAAGAATACTAGAGGCTGTCAGTCAAGGGCTGATCCAATCGTTTTGAATGCAAACCCCACCAGCAAGAAACTGTTCTCAATACGTGAAAGTCCAGACCTTCTGTACGAAATGATAGTGCAGAACGAGGGGCTGGTCAAGACCAGGCTAGCTCTCAGCAACTTTTGGGCAACAGGGCTACAAGTTCATTGACTAGACAATCCCTTTAAAACACACACATAAGAAAGATGGTTTACCACAACCTCTCCTCCTGTACCCAGCACCGAGGGTCTGCTTGGCTGGGACGAGTTGGAGGGTCTATGCTCTGGGGTTCCAGCAGAGTCCCTGGCATCCGTGTCAGGCAAGAGACTGTCCGCAAACCACACCCTTCGCTGATCTTTGGGAGCCGACCCTGTTCGAGGTGGGACACACAAAACAAATACACAGAGACGGAGACAAATTGATGCAGACGAGTTGCCACCTTTTACCTCTTTTGAAGATTGAAACCCACAAAAGAGGAGCATTTATCTCAGCAAGCAAATGCAAGCTACATTTATTTTATTTTTTTTTTCTGTCTATTTGAAATGGGTGACAAATTCTCCATCTCCTCCACCACCACCACCACCACCACCGCCCAGTAATACCCACTGTTCATGAGAGTGAAGTGACAGCTGACACAGACACGCCCCTCCTTCCCATCCAGGTGTGATAATCTGCACCTCTGATCGCAGCACACTACACAGAACACCTGCATGCCACAGACAGAAGCAACGTCAGGGGAGGGACAGACGCTAAATACACACCCGTGCACATTTACTCTCTCTCTCACACACTCTCACTCTGACTCACACTCACACACACACACCAGCACATGTCTGCCCATATACTCACATGAAAACACACACAACATACACACTCCACACACACACACAAAAAAGGCATGTGTTCACAACAAGCACACTCTGAGATACACACACACACACACTCACACACACACACACACACACACACAGATACATATGCTAATCCACAAGAATTTCTAATACAAAAGCAGCAGCTAGCCCCAAGGGTCATTAGACTCCATTGTTCTGTGTAATTGACTGGGCAAAGTGAGCTTGTTATCTGGCTGCTGGCTTCTCTCTCGCACTGACCTTTCCACAGGCCCTGCAGTGGTGCCTCCTTTTGGTGAAAGTGAACTTGGCACCGCACTTCATGCAAGCCGGTGCCTGGGAGTCAGGGACCCACACAGGGGCCACTTCTCCGAGGGAGCCCGGAGACGGCATGGTGGCTTCGCCGAGGCTTCCAGGTGGGTGGTCGTTATCGGGGCTGGGAGTTGCCACACAGTTTGCTGCTCCTCCTACCCCGCTGCTGCCTCCACTCCTTCCATCTCCACCTGGCTCCTTCTCGGCCTTGGTAACAAATGGTAGCTTGCAGACTTTGGACTGCTGGGCTTCCAGGCGTCGCCTGAGGTCCTGGTCTTGCTCTGCCCCTCCGTTGGCCGCCTCCACGGGCGACACGGAGGCCAGTCCCACCACGGCATCGTGTTCCTCGGAGGTGGGCGTCTGTTCTATGCCACTGTCCTCCTCCACCTCCTTCTCCTCAATGACGGAGTCCTCCTTCAGGCGGGGTATCTGAGGCCACCGCTCATCGCCCAGCGTCTCGGTGGAGTCCCTAAGGGTGGTGTATCCAAAGTGCCTTTCTCCCCACATCGACAGCGTGGTCACCGCTTGTCTCATAATTCTCGGCGGGGCAAGTCACATCCTCTTCCCAAACAGGTTGCTATTCACCATTGTTTTCAGTGCTAATGTGGCCTCGGTGCTTTGGGCAAATCATTGTATTTTTTGGATGGTTTTCAGGTGAAAGTACAAGCTGAAGGTTTTCCTATTTATTAGTCTTGTATCAGTGGGATCCATGTTGATGCAGTGCATATGTGGAATTAAATAAACTCACTTTTCCTCCAGAAGAATGTCCAAAGTTGTAAATCCCTTCTCACCATTAAATACTCTGGTATCTGGAAAGAGAGAGAGAGAGAGAAAGAGAGAGAAAGAGAGAGAGAGAGGAGAAATTTACAATGGGATTATAATTCTGTAGGCCTACACCGGATAGTTTTCTCGGCTTCATTCCACTTCCTTTCCTCCAGCAATCCCTGATCTCCACCCCAGTGAGATAGACCTTCAACTATTTTTGCCCACTCATCTAACAGCCTACCGTAGGAGGCGTTAAGGCACTCGATCGTTCCTCGTCAAACATGCATACCACACACAATCCGTACTACAACTGTCTGTGTGGGTGATTCTGCTGAGTTTGCGAGTGTTCTTCCCTGCAGCTGCAGTACGCTGGATGCTACTCAGCCCCTTAAGACCAATCACTGAGGTTGCTGGAGCCTAGACGGGCAATGATTCCACTGCAGTATACCGACGGTGCAAAATCGCCTCATATGCCACAATATTTAATAGCGATGTAAATACAACATTGGTGAAACTGCTACAGTAGTTCTGTTTTAGAACGAACAATTAAGGGATACATTATCACCACAATTGCCAGCTATGACTCATTATGTCAAAATTCAATTTCAGGGTTTATGATGACGAAAACACTAAGGTAAGCTAGCTCATGCCACTCCAACATCAACCTGACAGAACCGTCAAACTACCCGATCAATGGTCGCAAATGTACAGCTAAAGCACCACTGCCTATCCAAATTGGTCAAAATTAACGAAAAGTCACACCTTCACATTGGATTCCCACTAATTAAATTACGTATTCCGGATTGTATTAAATTATCTGACAGAACTGCATTGCAGGCTGGATTTCCCGTTATCGAAACCACCTCCCCTCGTTAAATCGTCGTGTTTTACATAGCTTGTTCAATGTGCTGCACATCATTGTTTTTTATGAAAGATTACACGCTAACGCAACGCAATGTAACGCGCTTGTAAATAACTGACGCACGTGTGGTAACCCCCTCCTGCCGCGATAGCAATTAATTGCTATATCGACCACTGAATACAGCAATGCGACAATTTGTCAGTGCTACGATTCTCATCTGGAAGCTTTTCAAACGTTGTCGTCCGGACCAAGACATATAATTTAACACTACCCAATTAGAATAGGCCCGCTGATTTCCAGTGATTTATATGAAATAGGAGTGGCGTGATTTACGGCATGCTGAATCATGCGATTCAAATCTTCAACGCCGATGGCTATGCAATTTTGAGTTAACGTATTACATATATGGCAAATATTTTGCTTTTCTAGCCCTGGTTTAAAACAACTCGTGCATCTTACCCGGTTCCCCTTCGCACTTGTCCAGCATCCGTGCGTCTCTGAGCAGCAGACGAATGAATTGTGCATTTGCAGTGGCGACAAACCAAAACACCTGACGGATAGCGTTCACATCACAATCCCTCCCACCAGATTTCGCAGGATCCACTGGACCGAGTCGTGTTCAGTCATCTCTGAATCATTCTTTTGCCAAACACCTTCTCAGTGACACTGAAGTATGCCAGCTTCAAATTTGGTGCGCCCAAATCAATGGGCATCTGTAATATATAGCGCCCTGACCTGAAATGCGTAAACCCCTGCTGGTCTTCGAGGTAACGCTTATCAATACTCTTGGGAATTTTGTTTCACTTTACTTTATATTGCATGTATTGCAAAGGTGTTAAACCTTTGCATAAACTTTTATTTTAAACACCATAATGACCACAGCACCATGTAAAAAAGGTTAAATCGTTTTATTTTTGTTTCATAATCAAAAAAAAATTAAGACTACATTTCATAACCACTGCACTCAAGACCGGCAATGTGGTAAAAGGTACTGAACCGTTAAATGGGCCAAGGAAGGGCACCCTATTCCCGGACAACTACAGCGCGTGCTGGTTTTCTGGGTAACCTTCAAGTCTCCAAGCAATTAAGGCCTGAATAAGGGATGGCCTTCTCTTCCAAACTATTTCTACCATCAAATGATAAGGGGGCATTAAACCCCACACACCCCAGCTCTTCAGGAATAGCGTATCTTTTCCATCCCCTTCAGCTATAGCTTGGTCTTTATTTTAAGTGCATAAGACCATTTTGAAGAGGATAACGTGGGTCAGGACTCCTGGTTCACAATACAAAGTCTCTGGTTTGCTGGATAGTGTTGAAATGATGCCACGTTCATCTAAATTAAAAACACTGAATCGACGAGCAACAACTTGAAATTGCAGTCCCATTCAAAGCGTTGGGGTAGGGAGTCAGTTGGCCTCATTTTTCGATGCTTCGTCAAAGTTTTCGACAAGATCTATAGTGAAAAACAAAGACAATGCTTCAATCTCCAACTACCAGAATTAGCCACTGATATGCTAAAGCTAAAAAGTCATTATTTTGTACTGTACAAACTTGAAATGTACAGTACATGTTAATTATGAAACAAGGCACAGAAAAATAGTGATTAAGCAAGTAGAATAAACAGCCATTTTAAAAGGCTTCATTACCTGGTACGTCATCGTCTTCTTCCTCAATATCTTCTGCCTTTGGTGCTTTGTTGTCGAGACCTAAAAAAAAAAAAAAGCAAGTAAAAGTTTTAGCTTCTTTAGCGGCACATTAGGAAAAAACGTCACCTTTAAGTATACTTGTCATTTGCATGAAAATAATATCTCTCCAGCCCCCCCCCCCCTTCCACACACACACACACACTATCTCTCTCAGTCAACCTCTCTCTCTCTCTCTCTCTTTCTGTTCTGTGTGAGCCTGTAGTCACATCTGTACTGGGGACAGTCTGATTCTGTTCTCTGCCCTGAAAACCACATTCCAACTGTCAGGAACTAGTCTAGAACTTAGTCATACTTAGTCAGTTAGGTTCCTTTCAGAACCCAAGTAGAACCCAAACACAGGTCCTGAAGGTTCCTTCTTTCAGAACCGAGTTGAAGTCCATTCTGAACTTAGTGAGGCTCTTTCCGGCAAAGTCCTCAACCCGTGTATGTGTGTGTGTGTGTGTCTGTGTGTGTGTGTGTGTGTGTGAGAATGAGTGTGTTTGGGGGTGGAGGTAGTGGAATGGGAGAGGGCAGGAGATGTTCTTAGAAGACTCTGGGCGATTCGCTGAAATGCAAGGCTGCTTAACGTTACTGCTGGCACTGGTGCTGTTTATGCAACGTTGTGCAGTGCACTGCACATATATATACACACACACACACACACAGACACACAGACATGTGACACAGCAGACCGTTGGCAGGAGTGTGCTGATAGTGGACCCCCCCCCCCCCACCTCCCCCCAACAACACTCTGCACTGCACACACATACACATATAACATGCTGACACATTCTCCCTCTCGCTCTCTATCTCACTCTCATACACATAAATACACACACACGTACGCACATGCACACACACACACACACACATACACACACACACACACACATACATACAAAAAAAATGTCAATATAGATACAGCCCCATACTCATAATTATACCCATACAGAGGCATAAGGAGAGACAGACATGACACACATGCACAGATGTGTACACACACGCACACACACACGCGCACACACACACAAGACCACTGACAGTAAACCATCCCCCTAACCGACTTCAAGATTTACTCACTACTTTCCACCTCAGGAACTTCACACTCAAGCTCACAACGGCATACCTTTGGCATACCACAAAGACACACTTAGCCTGTGTGTGTGTGTGTGTGTGTGTGTGTCTGGTATGTGTTGCTTTGATACAGAGATACTAGTAGATCACTTCATTGTCACCCAAGGAGCGACAGAATGCACAGTACAGGGAAAGAGAGTGATGAAGAGAAATTCTGAAAGAGAGGGAAAAGAGGGGATAATGAAAAGAAGATGTGAAGAGAGAGAGACAGAGAGAGAGCAGAAGGAAGGAGTGATAAGAATGAGAGTGAACGAAAAGAGAAGGGATGAAGCCAAGAGAAAAAGAGAGATGAGTGAAGAGTTACTAAAAGTGTGTGCGCGTGTGCGTGTGTGTGTGTGTGTGTGTGTGTGTAATTTTGTGCCATTTAGGGTGCGAAGTTGTAAAGTGTGGAAGTGGTGGTATGGAAACGTGCAGAAGGATGCTATGGTAACCACATGCTTTTTGTGTGTGTGTGTGTGTGTGCGCGCATGCGTGCACAAATGCACTCGTGCCTATGCCTGTGCCTACAGTGTCTTTCTGTCTGTCTATGTGCTTGTGTATAAGTGAGTGAGAAGGACTGGAGAAGAGTTTAATAGATGGTGGCAACCGAGTTGGAAAGGAAAAGTGTGTGTGTGTGTGAGAGAGAGAGAGAGAGAGAGAGAGATAGAGAGAGAGAGAGAGAGAGAGATGACAAGAGTGAGAAATGGAGGGATAAAAATGAGTAAGAGAGAGAGAGAGAGAGAGAGTGTGCGGGAGATGAGATTGTGTGTGTGTGTGTGTGTGTTCCGCACACTGGAACATGTCACTCATTATGGGGTGTCGCTGAGAGATCTGTCACCCAGGTCATGCCACCTGCTGCTCAGGGAAACACATTGGCTCTGAACAAACACACACACACACACACACACACACACAGACAAAGGGAGAGAGAGTTCCTCTACACAGCAAGAGCAGTCAACACCACTCACTCTCACACTCTCTCACAGATCACATACTCACACATACAGTACACAGAGGGAGAGAGAGACTGCTTCCAGTCAGAAGGAGCAGTCATCACTCACAGAAATACACACACACACGCACACACTCTATCTCTCACACGCACACACATAGAGGGGTAATCATGCTACCTGTTTTCTGTCAGTCTGGGGAAGACACAGGTTCTCTCCTTTCTTAACAGCTGTTTCCCACCTGTGTATGTGTGTGTGTGTGTGTGTGTGTGCTGACCTCTCCAATATAAGGGCATGGATCCCCCCCCCCCCTCCAATGGGATCCCAGTGTCTGTGTGTATGTAGGTTTGGCTCTGTCTCTACCTCTCACCAATATGCTGTGTCCTCCTCTTTTCCCCTGCCTTTGCTTATCCCTTCCTCTCTTTCCCCCTCTCTCCATCTCTCTCCCTTTCTCTCTTTCTCTCCCTCATTCCCCATCCCCCTCTTACTTTTTTTTCTCTCACTCTTTTTTTTTCTTCCTTGCTTTCGCTCCCTCTCCCTGCCGCTCTCTCTCTCTCTCTCTCTCTCTCTCTCTCTCTCTCTCTCTCTCTCTCTCGCTCACACACACTCTTATGCTTTCTCTCTCTCTCTCTCTCCCTCCCTCCCTCTCACTCTCACACTCTCTCTCATTCTCATGCTCTGCCTCCCTCTCTCTCTCTCTCTCTCTCTCTCTCTCTCCCTCTCTGCCTTCCTTTCCCTTTTTCTCTCTGTCAGCGTAACCCCTCCCCCTCTCTTCCTCTTGCTGTATACCTGCACACTCTCTTTTCTCTCTTCCTCTCACTCTCTCTAGCTCCCCCTTTCTTCTTCTTCTTCTTCTTCTTCTTCTCTCTCTCTCTCTCTCTCTCCCTCTCTCCTGCCATCCTCTCCCACACTAAGGTATTGTCTTATCCCACAAGAGCCGCTCTCTTTGTGTGAGACAACATTTCACATGTGTCTGCTCAGCGCCTGAAGAGGGCTGCTCACACAGAGAGAGAGAGAGAGAGAGAGAGAGAGAGAGAGAGAGAGAGAGAGAAAGAGACCGAGGGAGGGAGGAGTGGGGTGGTGATGGAGATAGCAAGGGAGAGAGAATGAGAGAAAGAGAGAGAGAGAGAGAGGGAGGAGTGGGGTGGTGATGGAGAGAGCAAGGAAGAGAGAGAGAGAGAGAGAGACAGATGGAGAGACAGACACAGACAGACAGGAAGATACAGGGGGAGCAATAAAAAGACAGACAGACTGACAGATGGATGGAGAGAGAGAGAGAGAGAGAGAGAGGGTACTAAACCAGAGAAGAGAGAGAGAGACAGAGAGGTGGAGAGCAAGAGCATATTAGAGCACTAAACTAGGAGGAAAGGAGAGAAAGATGGATCGATAAGGAGTGAAAGAGTGATGGAGCACTAACAGAGAGGTGGGGAGATGGTAGCGTCGTCTGTTGCTACCTGCCCGCCAGGCCGACCCTTAAGCCACCTGGAGCCTGGAGTGGATCCGGCCCACCAGGGGGTGCCGTCTAGCCCCTGTCCTGGCTGAGTTCTGGCCCAGCTGTGGCCCGAAGGAGCTGTGCAGCTCCAGAACCCGCCCCCACACGCACACACACGCACACGCACACACACACACCACGGCTGCTTCCTGTGGTTGCAGACGGGTGGTAATTGGGAACATGTGGTTCCGGTCTGCAGCCTGTGCTAAGTGGCCCTCTTCTGGCTCTCTGGTGGGCGTGGAGGAGGGCCACCTGTGGGCGTGTCTGGGCCTTGATTGACAGCTGCGGGCAGGAAGCAGCAGCAGTAGGCTACGGTACAGTACGCCGCGCCGCGCCGCACCGGCGGAGAGGCTGCTGGTGTGACGCGGTGGCGGACGGCGGGAAGGCGTGCCGTGACGTGACGGGGCCTGCGGATGTGGAGTCTTTGTTCTCCCTCTTAATGCTCCCAGATTAAAGCAATGGCTGCCGGTTCTGCCGGAGCTCAACCCTCAGCTAATTAATTGCCTGCTGTAATTAGCATATGAAATATGTGTGTGCGTGTGTGTGTGCGAGTGTGTGTGTGTGTGTGTATGAGAAGGGGGGTGGGGGGGGGGGGGGGGGG
>JASCQY010000002.1:16559749-16575664 GCA_030264315.1 Sardinella tawilis
TGTGTGTGTGTGTGTGTGTGTGTGTGTGTGTGTGTGTGTGTGTGTGTGTGTGTGTGTGTGTGTGTGTGTGTGAAAGGAGACTCAACTTCTATCCAACATTTATTACAGTCAATAATGTTTAACTGTTGACAGGACCCATCCCTGATCATCTCTAGACCAGATGGATTAACTGCCACCAAATACTTAAGTAAAGGGGTCGGGTCAGTGTTAATGAGATGATCCTTGGCCAGACACTGCGTAAGGCTAAACATCCTTCATCTAGTCCTTTTATTTCATATCAGTAATATCATGAACATATGAGATTCATGAGGTCTCATATCATATTCATAAGGTCTGGTTTCAGATCTCATGCTTGAGTGAATTTTATTCATTCCCATATTGAATTATTTTTGCAGAGGTTTTGACTTGATCCATGAGGTGGAGGTTGACTATTTGATAAGTTTATTGTAGCCTATTTACACTCTCCACTCATCAGCCATCAGGCTCCCCTTAACAAAACCACACAAACATATAGATCTCCTCCCACACCAAAGCTGGACCATCTGGTCAGCTCTGAAAGTACTCTTATCCTGTGGCTCACACTTTCTCATTGCAGCTCCACTGTATTAATACTGTTCCAGATGTCATGCAGACTCGCATCTCTGACACTTCATCAATGAGATCAGCATCTCGGGCTGGGGCTGGGGCTTGGGCTGGGGATGGTTCCAATGAGGACTAATAGCCATGGTTGAGAAAACACACAAATATACTGAGGATGGATTCCTTCTCCCTCTCAGCATCTCAAAGATGCTCTGATAAAGTGATGTAAAGCAATTTTACATAACCATACATTAGGGGTCTCAAACGTGCGGCCCGGGGGCCAGATCCGGCCCTTCACATCATTTTATGTGGCCCAATTCAGAAAGCTTGTAAAGAACTGTACTCGTGTAGCCTGCTTGAAAATAGTGTTAACAATGCACAAAATTATTTTTATTGCAGATATAAGATAATTGCGCAACTGCTTTGCAATCCTGAAAGCACTGCATGCACAACTATGAGGTGCATCATACAGTAACTATCAACAGCAAAGGAATACAAACT
Source organism: Sardinella tawilis (assembly GCA_030264315.1). Lineage (NCBI taxonomy): Eukaryota > Metazoa > Chordata > Actinopteri > Clupeiformes > Clupeidae > Sardinella > Sardinella tawilis. Next base: position 16,560,830 of record JASCQY010000002.1, read on the forward strand.
TAAGTGACGAGGAAGTCAGAACACGGACACATTAGGACTGTGCTAGTGATGGTCAGGAAACATGCTTTTTCCCCACACTCCAGTAGTTTGTGGTCATGCATGTAGACAAGGTATGGCGGCCCTCTGAGGAAAAGCATAATGCTCATATGGCCTGTGGTAAAATGAGTTTGAGACCCCTGCCATACTGGGCATGGAAAATACAAACAGTAGGCTACATTCAGGCTTTTTTAATGGAAGAAAATTCAGTTTCCACTGGCCTCTTTCACTGGTCAGAGAATGACAATAAAATGTACTTCCTGTAAAGGGACTGTTGGTTCTACTCTAGAACAATAGAGATTCTTCTGACTACTTTCAGAGCAGTTCTGACTACTTTCTCTCTCAAAATGAATCACGTTCATATTTTGTTGGAATCGTAGCTGATTATATTCAAAACAGGGGGGAAAGGGGAAGGAGTTAACATTGTTTTCATGCAGCTGGTAGCTAATGTACAAAACTGTCAGGAACAGAAGGAGCACATGAGAGATACCATCTCCCCATCCTTTCTCTAAAAATGGCAAATGGTTCAGTATGCCTCCTCATGGGATTACTGAATTGCTGGAAGCAATAGCGCAGCCTGGAAATGCTAGCAAATGAATGAATGTGGTTTTCCTATTTTCTGATCTCCATGTTGTGTCCTTGCATTACACGCATTAAGTTGCTGTGGAAGGTGGGGGCGCCGTGGCTCAGTCCATGTTCGGGTCCGACCCAGTGTCATTTCCCGACCCTATACCCCATCTCTCTCTCCCACTTTGCTCCTGCCACTCTCCCACTGTCCTATCAAATAAAAAGCCCAAAAAATATCTTAAAAAAAGGTGCAGTGGAAGGGCTTCCTTAATGTAACTGCATATTTTTGCCATCGGTATGTATATGCCCTTGGTTACGGAGTAATACTCCGATTGTCATATTTGTGATGTAAATAATTATTTATATGTGGCATTTTGCGTTGATAATTTAGGTAATTTTAACATAATCCTTCACTTTGCATGTAGGCTACAGTAATAATAAACAGAATGGTGCACACTTGTTCATTTTCAAATTGCAGTCACTGTTCTCAGTTTCTCAGTTTTTTTTTTTTTTTACTTCTACTGTAAAATCAAACAATGAATTTCCATTTTTGACTGTGGGTTTGCATTAACAGAGTTATTCTTTGGACCTCAACAGCCTTTTATTGCAAAGTTCAATTGACTCCGGCACAAATGTGAAAAAAACTTTCTTAAGACTTGAATGCCAATGACTAGGTCGCCACCTCTGAACTTGGATTAACACCAAACATTGATCTTTAACAGATACTTTTGTTTGAAAAGACAGAGGAATGCCAGCTTATGATTCTCCAATATAGTTCTCTCCATTTTGCTGGGTTAAAGCAGGTGTCAGGTTAAAGCATGTCAGTGATTCAGTTTAATGTTTAATTGATGAAAAGCAAACTGCTTAAACTCTGGAGTGGAGTCAGCATGTGAGGTTAGTTTAGTTCATAGCATGAGAGAGTTTCTTTGACCGAATGTCTGTGTGCTTTGGCCAAAAGGTTGTTACATTTGAACAATCCAAAAAGATCTTGGTGACATAAGAGAGATCTGCTGTTTGTGTTCGGAAAGAGAATTATCAGTTTGAAAGTGTACGTATGATGCCATGAATGGAATGATAAACACAGTACAACAGAGAGGAATGAAGAGTTAATTTAATCAAGTAGAAACATCACTGATATCAATCCAAGTTGGAAAATTGGTCAGATGGAAGTTGGAAAAATGAGTCAGTTCAAGGTGGCAAAGAAGCAATGAGAAACCATCTGGAGAACACGTAAAGCATGAAATGTGAATGATTGAAAGTTATTATTTCTCATCTTCTCACTTTTAAGTGTTATACGAAGCAATATCTGTTTCATGAAACTGCTCCCTAAGGCTTCAAACACAATTATTTAGTATCACCATGATGGCAAAATGCTGTCTCTGGAACAAGCACTATTTTAATTAAGCTGGTCCTCCTCAATAACACGACACAGTGCATGTCAGCTCAAGCAGTGACACACAATTCATGTGAGGTGTCATGCAAATCATGTTTTTGTTTAATAAATTATGCAGTCAGTTAATTACCCTCTAAAACACTGTGCAATAGCTTTCTGTTGTGCTATTACTTCAAATATTATGCATGAACAATTGAGTTGGTAACATAAGTATTGTGTTGTAACAGAAATCAATAAATAACTGAAAACTATGCTTTCTTGTGCATTCACAAAATTATTTAGAAATAGTTCACTTTCAACACTTTCTAATCATCATCGCAATCCCCTTTGTCTACAATTCTGCTTGAGGTCAAAAACATGCTTCCAATCTGCTTCCTTCCTGCTCCAATGAGTGTGTTTTCCTCAGATGCCTTGGCATCGCCGCTGAGACGCAAACTAGGGAACACTTGGAGAGCCTTTGAATGTTAATGTATTCACAGCAGATGTCTGGCAGAGACCAGGCAATGCCCTCCCTGCTCTCCCCACCATGCTCTTTGCCCCCTGAAAAAGCAGCGATGTGCTCAGCTCCCCTGGGAGCACTGCACCCTGGGAAAAGAGATTATGAGCCCCAAGACTGTGGGAGTCACTCCACTGGCCCTTTCTGCACAGTGACACACATGACATACCACTCTCCTGTCTCCTCGTGTTCTTTTTTTCTGTGCCGGGGTCCTGATTAGCACCTCAATAGCTATACATTGACATGCCGCTCAGCACACATTGTTATTAGTTGGAGCATCTGTGCGCTGACTCATACTCAAGGAGAGCTGGGATGCAGCAGGGTGATATCATATAGGCCTGAAGTGTTTCACAATCCCATAGGGATCCTGATCTTGCATAGAAGCTTAAAATGCACTTATCACATTGCAGTATGGGCCTATTCATGGTGTAATGTCCAATCTAAAAAGAGGGCTGTGTTAAAGTTGCATCTCCTCCGGGAAATAAAAAGTTGCATCTCTTCCGGGAAATAAAAGATCCTTGTTAAAGGTTGAAGTTGTGATAAACATTTTTTCAGATGATCATTTTTTGTGTCGATAAACAAAATAATTTTTGCAAAATATGTAACTTGATTGAAATATTGTTATAATGGGACACTCAACTCTTTTTCCTGACCACTCATGTTTTAAAGCACAAATACTGAGAAAATCGAGCATAAGCTGCATCATTCAGGTTAATTCTGTTGGATTCTGATGAACAAACTTGTCTGGTCTTTAAAAACTTTTTGATGTCCTGGGTTATTTGGTTTGTCCGAACATTACACATAGTTATGACATAGTTTGTACCTGTGTTCATATCAGATCCACAAAATAGTTTGATATAAAATTGTTTAATATATATTATCAAGAATTACTTCCATAAAATAACCCCTCACAAGTTATTGAAAGGAAAGGTGGTAAAACAGCAGCAGCAGCAGCAACAACAACAACAACAACAACAACAACAACAAAACATAATATCTTTTATTTCATACCTTATGGGAGTGTGATGACTCTCAGATGTTCCTAAAATTGGCTCTTTTGAATGGAGGTTTCAATAAGTAACAAATAATGGTGTTACACTGCCCCCCTGTGGTGGAGCATGGACGAGTGTGTAGCTATTACTGTAATATTCATTTTACAGGATGGCCAAACACTGAGAAAACACTGAAATAGATAATCATATTTTCACTGAGCAGCTTCCCAGCTTCTCATCAGCTCATATTTTCTTTTCCTTTTTGTACATTTTTTATAGCTTTGACTATATGCCATGACCTCAAAACCTTTCAAAGCTGCAGGGAACATGTCATATAGGCTCTATCTCTCTGAAGTTGGCTAAACCGATAACAACCATAAGTGTTTTTGCAAACTATCTGAACTTGGATGCATTGTAGTAATCATATTCCTTAATTGGGATCTGTGCTTTCATAACCCTGGGGTCATTTAATGAGCCAGGTGGCCTACACATGATCAGAGTCCTCTTGATTCTTACCTCAGGCCACTCTTTGCTCTGCTCCACTTAACACTTAGGCTATCTAAAACATGTCTGGCTCTACATAGATATGGTATGTTTTGCAGCTATGGCACTTTCACAATAGTCTTCTTGCAAATATGCAGAATACACTCATGAGGTAGCATGTAAATACTGTATATCTGGTTCAGTCTTTACAATTATCTTTTTTAAAATGTTTAGTTGATGAAGTTGTGTAATAGCCTATATTATCTTCATTAAAACATTTGCCACGCTGCATTGATTTACCTTGTAAAATAACAAAGAAACCATTAACATAGCCTAGAAAAAGTTTTGAAAAATGTCTTGATAATGATTGCAATTAAACAGGAGATCACAGGTTTCTGTGATTTGGCTCAGATGGGCGTATGGAAGAATTCACGCATTATGCATTAATGGCATTGCATTTGAAAACATCCTATTGTTTCCGAAACACACAATTTCAGAAGCTTGAATTACACATCATGAATATTGCCACTCACACATCGCACACAACACATGCAGGCTACCCATATAGACAAAATTGTGATTTGTGCTAAACTAGAAAGAAACCATTAGTATCTTCACGAAATCTGTATTTATAGGCTATCTGGGCATCCAAACATTTGCTTATTCTAACCAAGAACAAAGACACTGCAAGAACACTTCAGATTCATTTCTTGACTAACTGCGTTTCCTTTAAGAACGCTTCCGGTGTTTTGTCGAGCTGTGCTCGCTTTGGCCCGCACTGTAGATGACGCTGTCCCGTGCTGTAAACACGGCTGACGTTGAGCTGCGTGGCCCAGACTGCTCTAATCAAGGGCTCGCATTATATTCGTGGACGGGGCTAGCGAGTCGCTATTCACATCTGAAACCTCATATGCAATCACAAAAACAAAGACACGCGAGAAATCTGCCGTCTGCCGTGCAATGGCCAGGAAAACGGAGATCCCTTCTTCATATTATGGTGAGCACCATTCTTTTGGAAATATTTGTTATGAGCAAGTTTTTTCTTCACCATATGCTCTCATTAAGACAGCTGACAAAGAGGCTGGAATAACGGTTTTCCCCAAATTCCACTGCATCCCCCACTAATTGTTCTGTTTATTGGCTCAATATCCTCGTTAAAACAGTGAGTTTTCGCAACACTACGGGTGCATAATAGCTGCATTGTGTCAGTTTTCTCCTTCGCGTCTAGCTACTTTCTTACCAAACTGGTAAGTGGGTCGTCAATGGGGGAAAACAAAGAGGCAGCGCTTGTTTTTTTTTCTCATACGAATTCCATGTCATTCACTTCTTGTATTGCCTTAAAAATAAGTCTCGAACAAAATTGGTACAAAACATTGTCTTCAATTGGCATATTTTCATGCGAGGCTTTGTTGTCAAACACTGTCTCATCTTTGTACAGTAGGCAGTGAAGGAGGTGTTTTGTGTAACAGTAGCATTGCCCATCTCATCACGGGCTATAATTGTCTGATTCGAAGTGTTTCATGAATGCTGTTTGCTTAGTTACATAATTACAAACGTTGGCACAAATTGTATCACTCTTGTCTATATGGACATTTTCAAATGCCACTGTCCAAAGGTATATTTTTACCGTGGTGATTGATAAATTGTTAATATTACTGCTCTAGAACAGTAGCCTATACTCATTTAGGTAGCTTACTCTCATCTCCTCTCCAAAGGTTTGTATAGCCGTTATTATCAGACTTTATTCGTTGCCTGTAGCCTATGTGGAACTTATTCACCGTATTGGCTGTGGGCTATGCAGGGGTATAGTCTGAAAATCAATAAGTAGCCTAAATCGCACAGCACAGCACGCCAGCCCTCCTCTTAGTATCCTGTGATGAAAATATAATCTAAGTTTACAATCTTCCCGGACAGACTGACTGAAAGGCTATTAATATGCCAGGCTATTATTGCAACGGTGTGACGGCTAATTTTGAGACTCACTCTAGGTTAGGCTACTCTTGCTGAGGCAGGGCTGGAAGCTTACAGTACTATAGCAGGTTCTGTCAACCTTGGCAGTTGGCACAGCAAGCTCTCTGCCCTTGCATTGTGACCCCTATGTACAATTCTGATCCCACTACTGTAGGGGTCTGCCTATCACATACCTACTTTACACTGTCAGTTTGAGCAGGGAATTTACTGCAGCTGTAACCACATTTGAATTCCTACTGTGTCTTCAAGTAACAATGTAACCTATACCCATGTGTGTTGTGGTAGGAAGACTACAACAGCCTTTCATTTGACGGCATCACTAATCTTTTATAACCTACTGTCATAATCTTCTGTATTCTCTTCCTTGTAGGAATTAACTTGTAGGCTATTTTATGACTTTATGACTCCCCACAGCATTCTATCACTTTTCTTAAACATGAGAGATCTTTCTTGAGGCGCACAGTCCTTACAGTGGTCATTGTGGAGCCTTTAGGAACGCTGAGTCTCTGGCTTTGAATTCATGGCCAGTGCGGGAAAGCATTGGGGCATAGCGAGGACTAGTGCTGACTCCCTCATGCTCTGGTCAGCTGTTCTGCCCAGATGACAGCCCGTCCTTTTCAGCCTGCACTGCACGGAGCTGTCAGGCCCATGAAAGACACGTCCCCCCCATCAGTCCACTTGCCATTCTCGCCCCCAATGACACCCAGCTGAGATGGCACTGCGCTGTGGAAATGGTTGCTGTTTTGATTACGGCAGAACAGGGGATGGACTTGTTCACACGGTCTGCTCTGTGTGAATGTAACATGTTGAGGGAGAGAGAGTGTGAGTGTGTATGTGTGTGCGAGCGACAGCATTCCAGTGTTAATCTTGAAAGTGTGAGGAATGTGAGGTACCCTTAAAGATTCTACAAACAACAGCATAATCGCTCTAAACTTCAGAGTGGTAACTTGAAAGCACCCCCCCCCCCCCAATGAAAGAAGTGAGCTCAGCACCTTGTTAATTAACAAATTTCCCGCATGATCAGCCTGCCTGAGCGTGCTGTTTCTAAACCACAGGCCAGCGGAAGAAGAGGAGGAGGGGGAGGGAGTAAAGGGGGTAAAGGGGGGGGGGTATATAGCCTAATAATAAAACAGAGCAAATTAAATTCTCGATTCTGAGGTGGAGACAATATGCTCGCAACAGCCTAGTCCTTAGGGACATGCATCAAAACTGTCCCCATCCCCAGGACCAAGAATAAACCTAGCAGTGTAGGCTTCTCTCAAGTGCACAAACAAAAGCTCAAAACAATGGTGCCTTCCCCACAGAGCCGAGGCCAATTAGACACTGGTCTTCCTAAAAGCATCTTTATTATAGGCCTGATTTTTTTATTATAGAGAAGAGGCCTCAAATTCTAGCGATGCAAGGAGACAGATAGTCTGTAGGCCTACATGCTTTATTTGGAAGCTAACTAGTAATGGCAGTTGGTCACTGATCAAAGTCAGTAGGATCACATCCTGGAAGTAGAATTTTTATCTTCAACACTTTAGTGGGAATGGCTTTGATTCTCTTTTTTGGGGGGTCAGACATTGATGAAGAGCAGGAGGTAGCGTTACTTTGTTGTGATGCGAATGTAAGGTAATTCAGAGAGAAGCAAGATGACCTTTCAGATTAGTAGTTGGCAGTGGTGTCTGTGTTTGTGTGTGTGTGTGTGTGTGTTTATGGGTGTGTGTTTGTGTGTGTGTGTGTGTGTGTGTGTGTGTGTGTGTGTGTATGTGTACAGTACGCGTTCCCGAATAGTTTGGAAAATGTGGCCAATTGGAGACTTTGTTGATGTGTTGAGTGGAGGGTTTGTGTGTGTTTGAGGTGGGGGGTGGGGGACATGAATCTTTCTCCTCTCACTAGATGCTGATCAGGAATGAGAAAAGTATTGGGAGAGACAGGGCTTAGTGGAATCCCCTGCCTCAGGATGTGGAGAGTGAGATCTCATTAATGCTCTCCTCGACTCCACATCAATGTGCTGCTCCTCCCTTAAGGACTAAAACAAATTATACACTTTTTTTCTTTTCGCTTACTGAGAAAAGAGTCCGTGGTGAGGAGAGTTACGGTGCAATTTGCAGTTAATTGGATGTGTTGCAAATCTTTTAGGAGAGGCCGATAATTCAACACTGTTTGAAGACTTTTTGTGGAGAATTCCAATGAATGGCCCTACCCTGAAAAGTTAAAGAACGTTCTGCATATGAATGATGATCATGGCGAGACATACAGTAGTCAGCCTAGGGCTGTATAGTAGGCCTATCTGTGCTCAATGTTGCAGTTTGATACTGGATAAGTCAGGGTAGTCCAATGGCTTTGGTTTCCTCGACTATATTTCTTAGTGTCCAATCAGCAAACAGTAATTGAAGGCAGAACTGACAGGTTTAAAGTGCTTACACACTGCAAAGTAGACACATGCCAATCGATAGTGTCCCAACCCATTGCACAAGGTGTGGCAAAGTTTAAGAGTCTGGTCCACAAGGCTAGACGAGACATGGGAACAAAGCCAACACGATTTATTAAAACATGTCACAGGGGAGAATATTAGAATATTAGCATCAAATACTTTCATTGTTTTCCTTTGTGCAAAGCGTCTGGATCTAATCCAACCAAAGCCCACAGTTAGCTCCCTCACCAGTGTTGGAGCTAAATGTGAAATTGAGTGGAAGCACTAGGCAGCACTAGCCTGGCATGGACAATACTGTACCAGTACCTGTGAAGGGACCAGGGTGCTGACTCCTTAGTCTAGCACAGTTTGATAGCCAAGGTAGATGAGGAGGTTAGGTCTGTGAAGATGGAGGATGAACAGGAGTCTTGTGGTCATGACACCAGCCATGATACCACCTGAAATGCATTGCTCACCCTCACTCACTGAAATCATGCACAGTTGTGGACCTCCTCACTGCTTCTGGATGTCATAGGAACACTTGGTCACCAGTCATCTGACATGTGCTCTACTGTAGACAAAATTATGAAAAACATAATTGTTAACTATCGTAGTTAATCGCTCATAACAGTGTAAAGCACCTATCTCTTTGTCAACAATGAGACAAAGAAATGGCATGAGATGTGATTGTCGTATGGTGATTGTTAGAGAAAAAAGTTGCTCATTCCTTGTCGCTCATTGTTATTCAAGCAGTGCCCTACTCAGGGTTGATTAAGCTTCTACTTCAAATCAGGTGTTTTTAAACATTAGATTAATTACTGCCATCATCTTAATTAATTATTCTATTACCAGCAATGGAGCACTTTTCCTCCATGGATCACGTTCATTAAGTAGTGTCTGGAGTTTTGGGTGAGACACTTTTCACAAATGGTTCCATTAAGTCATAAATCAAATTATCTTGCTGTCTCTCGGACAGTTAGTGTGACATGTTACGCTCGACATATTACTCCTGATCAAAAGATTATTTTGAAATTCCAACAACATATATACATAGTTCATAGTTGGCAGCGTATATACAGTATGTGTAGGGGCAATCATGCAAAACTGTTATGTCAAGAACAGCAGCAAAATGCCATGGTATTTTTATGATGCGATTGATTACAGTATTTGAAGTGTTTTTTCACCAAGTTGTTCAACCAAGAAGAGTGAATGCTCAAATTTCAAGTAATCACCATTGACGTCATACCATATCCCATGGCATTACTGTATGTTGGCATTATGGACTTTAAGTTTTGTGTGGAATTGCCCATAGATTTCATAGGATTTGGTGCAGAGGATCTAAATGATCTATGGAGATCATGGGAGCATGTTCATCCTGCATGTTATGATCCCAAGGTATAGCACTTCATACTTTATATGCACTTGGGTATGTGGTGGTAGGGTTGCTTTGTGGGGGTTGGAGGTTGGGCACATAACAAATTTGTGGGGACTTTGTCTGAGCTGTTAATCTGAATCAAATGGCACACGGATTATGCAAAAATTCCATCTGTGGGGATATTTAACTGTATAATGGTGGCATTTCTGTACAATGACTTTCTGTAGGAGCTACACTAAAACTTTTCAGGATTAAGAAAATGGATGTCTCCCCCTGCATCTCTTCCCATTATCCATAACAAAGCCTGTTAAGCTTGCCGCTGATCCTCCATGAAAGAACCATTTCACACCAGAGGAGGCTTCTTGTGGGCCTAAGAAGACTGTTTGGGGTAGTATTTCATATCAAAGACACATTCATGGTCACACTTCGCAAACATGTCCGCCCTTAACGCCTGGTACAGACTGTCACGCGAGCTGCTAAGATAGCTCTCAAAAGCCCTCCACAGAAAAGAAAGCCAACACAGTCTTGCATTTTACAGAGAAGGATTCATTGCAGTGAATGTAAAGCAGTCTATGAAAGTGTAATATACTTCATCTTTAAAACAAAGCATATGTAAAGCCATGTATTTCAGGAGTCAGTAATTAGGCTACACCTGTCATTACATCTGTCAAAGGAGACAACTGTGTCTTTGAGATGAAACAAAGTTCCTGTTATAGGGAGCAACCATTACATTTGTTGTGTTTTAGCCTTGACAAGTTTTCTTTTGTCAAAGAACAGGATCTCTCCACTATTCGGGTCACGGGAGATAAAAGCATTCGAATGACCCCAAACTTAAACGGGGCCTCTACTAACAAAGCTCTGGCCAAAGGAGACTCTGTAGCCCTTCCACAGAGCTGCTGACGAAGTGGTTTTGACTGGAGCCCACATAGCTACACAGGTCCCACAGAGGCTCAGTGGCTTTGCAGTGAGATCGGCCTCGCCAGCAATTGACTAGCCTACTGCAGCACTCTGGACCAGTATTTCACTCTTTGTTGGTATGGCTTGCTGGTGTGTGTACACAGTATGCGAGCTTTCCCATGCAGACTTGGGAAAGGAGGCTGTAAGTTGTTGTGTTTTTTTCCTGATTTGGTTGACGCATTGGAAGCTACCTGAAGGGAGCTTGAGGAGGAAGCTGCAGATCTATTATTAGAACATCAGGTTGTAGCCTTCACTGCTGACTGACTCAGCAGTAACTCAGCCTGAGGGGGAGGGCTTCGACCTGTAAACATTCCCATTGTCCTCTCTTATCATTGGCTCCCCTGCCTGCCTGTCTCCTGTCTGTGGCCCTGTTTCTATGGTGACGATTAAAGGAGCTTCACTTGACTGCACTGATAAGAAAGTAGTTTGGGTAGTGAATCAGGAGACAAGGACTTTCCTCACCTGCATACAAACAAGGAAGTCATAACAGCTCTAAAGGTCACATCGCAGTTGTTTTTAGAGGCCATGGTTCAACAAATACAAATAAGTCAGAGTGCAAGACAGCTGATACGTGCCCTTTTCATTTTACTGTATTGCAGTGGTTATATAAGCACTGTTCTGGAATACATTGATTTTTCAGTGGCTGGGCCAGCAGCCAGGGTGAAGGGTGAATATACAGTAGAAATTCATGAGGAGATTGATAGGTACAAAGTTATTTGAGTACAATGGGGGGGGGGGGGTCTCCGGATTGCCTTTCATACTTGAGTGACAGGTTGTAGCATGGGGGGGGGGGGGTAGATGGTAGATGCAGGGTTTATGTTAGAAGGAAGCTAGAGATCTACGATCAGGCTACCAATGCATAGCGAGCTCTTTTTGTGGTACAATGAATAAATGGGTTACTGAACCATGTCAGCATGTCTGCATTATACTGTATAGAAGAGACTCAACTTCAATGACACACTTTATATGTAAGCATGAGAGAGATCATGATGATTGTAAGAAGCATGTCTATCTGTCCTGATATACTGTAGATCATGAGAAGCATTACGTAATGCCCAATGTGACCTATCTAACTCCCAAATGGTACTCTAATGGTAAGAAAGAACAGGCATTAAGCAACAGCTACTGGACCAGCAGTTGGATGGGAAAGCCATTAAGAACCAGCTTAGGCAGTGGGTCTGACAAATTTTGTCATCATATAGAACAATGAAAGGTCCTCAGTTCTGCTATCTGCATTAGAAATCTAGACCATGAATATGGAGGCTAAGAGGTATTGATGAAACATCCGCCTTTGTAAGATATCTGTGACCAAGATATGGGATGAGGAAATCAATATCCCACTAGCAGCGCTGGCTCGTACAACCCACAGACAGTAAGTTGAAACCATACAGCAGAATTGGGGATGCAAAGAATCTTTCATTCTCTTTGCACTGGTTAAAATATGGAGATCACAGCAGAACTTAGGATCAGAATCAGACCCTTGACAAGCAGATTCTAAAATGGATGATAATGTGTTGTGTGGGTTGGTCAGAGTATATTCAAGTTTACAGGTGAATCGATGGGTCGAGTGTGAGGTTAGGTGAATTGTGATGATTATTATGGACTGGGAGTCAGTTGACTGGCTGGAAGCAATAATCTGGTTGGTTGGAAAGAGGAGTTGAGAGATGAGAAGATGCAACTCTGGCGAGGAAAGAAAGGTGGGATAGCTGTAGTTCTTAGGTGGTCTACATAGTCCTTGGGGAATAAGTTGTTGTTAAAAAAATTATTGGGGTTTTTGTCATGGTTTCCATGGCAACTGTAGATGAACGACAGTACAAATGGAAAAGCAGGGTGGAGTGGTACTAGATGTTGCAGGAGTGGCTTCAAAAAAAAAAGTTTAAATAATTTATGAACTTGAGATAACAGTTCTAATCTCATGTCAGACAGAAGTGCGCCGCAGCCACTGAGGCTAACAAACAACACATCCACCACGCCGGCCAGAATTAATGGATGATATTATTTCCCAGCAAGAATAGACAAAGACAAAAGGCCCATGTTTATTGTTCAAAATAGCACAAGCAGTAGCGCACGGTGACAGTCAGATTCACCACTGGTAACTATAGCTACGGCAGGCAAAAGAAGAGGTGAAGATTCACAGCACAGAATGCATTGAGAGGATACCGACACTGTCTGATGATACAGTTGTGAGAGAAGTTGGAGGATTAAGAGGAAGAGATCACCTGGCAGAGGCTTTAGTTTTTCCACGTCTGGCATTTGCATATATTTTCTTTAGCAGGAAAGGAAAAATGAAAAGAGCATTTCTGACACTGAAGAAGGTTAGTGTATAGAGGTTGTATCAAAAGCATACTAAGCTTAATTGGTGTGCTTAAGCATGACTAATGGGGATAAGATGTATTAGTGTTGGAGAGGTGAAGCGCAGTAGATTCATTTTATCCAACATTAATTTATCCATGTATTCATAATTCAGATGTCCTCAGGACAGAATATGTGACAGAACCTCAGGCCCGATGCCTCCTAAATGCTCAGGTGTCTCTCATTTTTTATTAGGCTATGTGGTGATCATTGTACTTATTATCACAGCCTTTGATAGTTTTTCTTTGTTATGTCAATGAATTAGCACTGGTTTAGTTTTTTGTTTGTTTGCTTTTTTATATAAAAAGATCACACTGTATTTGAAGTGTATTGGTGTCTGTAGGAGTGACATGAGCTTGTCGCAAACATGACATTACATGTATTATGAACACTGATGACACTTCATTAATGTGCTGTCATTAGCAAGTGTCATTCTGTGTTTGTAATGTTGACACTGTTTGGGATGCAGACGTTACAAAAACCTCATGACACCTCATGACAACAATCATAAACATTAATGCAGTGTCATTAATGTTTGTGATACATGTCATGTCATGTGTATGACCGACTTAGGTCAGTCTTATGTAGACAAAGTGTTACCAAAACAAGTCATCAATTCTACATTAATGTTCTGTATTAGCACTATGCAGTAGTTAGAGTGGCACCATGAGAGATTAGCCAAAGTGAGAGTAGTTTATTTTCAGTACATCCTCTGTACGCTAAATTAGCCAAAGTTAGAGTAGTTTATTTCCAGCACATCCTCTGTACGCTAAAGGTGGGCCCTTTCCCTTGCTTTCCCCTGCATGCAGTATTTAGGCTAGTTTTTTTGGACTGCAGCCTTCAAGGTCTGTGAAAGGTGTTACTGTATGCAGTGGCTAGAGGGGACACTAGGAGCCTGTGTTTCAGCTGTGTGTATGTGTGTGTGTGTGTGTATGTGTGTGTGTGTGTGTGTGTTTATGGAAACATATTCAGGAGGAACAGCTTTAATGGGTGGGGTCTAACCGAGTTCTAAAGAGTGGCGGAAATAATGCGTTGGAACACTATTACATAAAATCAATTAAAAGTGACTATGTTCAGTGTGGGTGGGACGGGAGCCACGTCGGTAATGTTTGATAAACAATGCCGGTCTTGTTTTATTGTATGACATGCTGGATGGATAGAGCACAGTTGTGTGCAGGGATGACCTTAAGCTTTTTGTGCAGCTTTTTGGAGCATTTAGGACGGCTAGGCAATAAATAGACAAACCTTTGAGATGTAATCGACCAGCAGCTCAGGAGATGACAGCTAAATTGCTGTGAAAACGGCTCAGAGTCTGGGCACTGTGGCAGGCTGATTTGGCCAATGTTATTTTGGAAGTGTGTGCAGTTTTGGGATGTGTGTGTGTGTGTTCATGTGTGTGTGTGTGTGTGTGTGTATGGGTGGGAGCTAGGAGATAAGGTGTCAGAGCTCTGACGGCTGCTCATGGTCTTCAGGGGCTGTCAGGGGTGGTGAGAGAGAGAGGGCAAAGATGGGGGGGAGAAAAAAAAGAGAAAAGAAAGCTCCCAAGACGAAAAAAATAAAACAAACACTGGGAGACATGCCACTCGACTGTAGGGAACATGCTGCCGCTGCAGCTCTTGGTCCGACTCCGCAGCTCAGCTCAGCTCAGCCCAGCCCAACCCGGATGCTTGGGAGGCCTCTTCCATTAAACATGAGCGAATGTGACTTCTGTGTGAAAGTACCTGCCAAGCCAGACCCGTCACACACACACAAACACACACACACACACACACACACACACACACACACACACACACACACACACACACACACACA
>JASCQY010000002.1:16575764-16585764 GCA_030264315.1 Sardinella tawilis
ACACACACACACACACACACACACACACACACACACACTCACACACACACACACACACACACACACACACACACACAAACACACACCCTCCCCTTTCTTTTCTCCCTAGCCGCCACACACATCTCCTGCCTCTCAGAGCACAGAGGAGCGGGCCTGAGCTCACACTGAGGCTGTGGCGCCTGGGAGGAGGAGGGCAAAGTTATGTCCGAGTGCTGACATTTAGTGCAGCCCCGCTCCTTTCTTTCATCGTAAACTGTAACATGGTGTTGGGCACCCGAGTGGAATGGATCCTTAACATTGACCCTGACATTTACGACCCACTTTGAACCGCTGGGCTATGCTGTGTACAGTTTTACTTTTTTTTTCGTGTCGGCAGAGGAAGGGCAGGGACAGATTTTTAGCGGTAAGGTACAGCACAGCACAGTTCCCATGATGAATCCACGTCTGATAGCCTAATGCTGCCAGACCACATTCACCTCATTCTGTGTGGTCTGTCTGGTAACATTACAACGGATACCAGGGCCAGAGGTGTCATTCATGAGTGTTGATCCAAATTCAGAGTGACTGGATCCGTGCGTAGCTCACTGTGCAGGCACCGTGCTCGCAGTGGGAGGCCTTGTAAGGGAAGGGAGTTAGTTATTCCGACTTACATAACCCTGATGGAAGATGAGCCACAGCTTTTTTTTTTTTTCTCACTCAGAAAAGATCTGTGGCACTTTCTTCTCACTTTTTTCCCCAAGACTTGCATGGAACTTCAGATGAAAAGGATCCAAACTTAGCGGTTTCCCAACCCAGTAACCAGTCCAGGGTTATTATTGTCACAGGTATCACATGAAAGCAACTCTCTGTCATCAAAGGATGATCTAAGTTCAGCGTCTTGACTGTAACAGCGCTGAAGTGTTTATTGTTCACTTGTGCCCAGAAGCGGTTTGGCGTAGTTGGTAGGATCTCTTGTTTAGAGCTGGCGCTGGTAGCCAGCAGTACAGTTAGAGAGCCAGGAAGCCTAAAAAGGAGAGAGCGCAGACATGCACCAGCCTTGCTTGGAGCAGGTGTGTGTGTTATTTTTCTCCCCCTCAACTGAAAGACCACAGCTGGCTGACAAGAGAGGGAGATAAGAGTTGTCACACAATCACACATACCCCCCTCCCCCAGTTCTGACAGACAACATCGCTAGATATCTGCAAGCTGACATCGCACACGATTAGGGTCCTTCAACCCCCCAACTGGCTGCTATAACGCCAAGCTAGATTAAGAGGGTTGTTTACTCTATGCTTAGGGTAAACACGTATATACCTCGGCTATGCTGCATCCAGGATTTGGGATTAGGGGCTGGGGGTTGATTTGATGGGGCCAATACTATTCAGCTCAGCTCAACTGGGCTCAACTCAGCTCAGCTTATCTCGCCTGCTGCCTCGACAGGAGGGGGGGGGGGGTGAGAGCGAGCGAGAGAGAGAGGGATGAGATGGGAGTGGGGTTGCATCATACCACACAAACTGGGTCTGCTTTGTCTCCAAAGCCTCTCACAGCTGGTCTGTATCTCAGGCAGGGCATATCAGGGTAGGATGGATGACGGCTCCCACGGAAAAAAAATAAATAAAAAGACTAAAATGCCGAATGAAGAGATTGACGACGGACACCTTTTTAATTTTTATGGATGGTGATGACTGCCTAGCTATCAAATGCCTCCAAATTGTTCATTTGTCGTAAACCTCTCACTGTCATCAATTTTTCATTCAGCCAGTCACACGCAGTAGATGTTACATGTACGCTAAGAAAATATGACATCTCTGCAGGGGAGGCTGGATTGAAGGCAAGGTTCTGTGCTGTGCTGTGAATGTGAGTTGTGGTTTCATGTGAGAACAGACTCATGGGGACTGGCTAGCATTTTGAAGTCTGAGAGGTCTCAGACAAGTCCATCTGAGACCATCTGTCCTGCTCGTCACGGGCGGTCTGCCTCCCTCAGTGCTGACAACAGAGAGAGAGAGAGAGAGAGAGAGAGAAAGAGAAAGAAAGAAGGAAGGAGATCAAGAGAAAGGCAAAAAGGGAGAAACAGAAAAGGAGTGAGGGAGATGCAGAAAGAGAGAAATAGACAGAAACAGAGAGACAGATAAACAGAGATGGAGTGTGAGAAAGACAGTAAGTGATAGAAAGAGAGAAGATGAACCTAAAGAGACAAAGGAATAGAGCATTAAGCGAGGGATAGAAGAGATATGATTGAGGTGGGAGTAGAGAAGGAGAAAATAAGAGAGGGAGGAAGAAGTGGAAGAGTAGAGAGACAGAGAAAAAGAGAGAGAGGGAGAGATACAGAGAAAGGAGAAGAGAGAGACTGGTCTCCTCTGTCTTCCACTGATACTGTAGTTTCGTGGGGATTGGGGGGGGGGGGGCGCTTAAAGATGACACCGTCCTCAGTAATTAGGATGTAGAAGTGAAACACTATTACCAGCAGCTATGAATCTCATGTTGTGTATCGCAGCATTTTTATCCTGACATCTCTGGAGAACTCAGCCCAGCACAGAGCCGTCTTGTGGAAAAAAGAAATATGTTCTTTCTGCTCAGGTTCCCAGCGAGGCCAGAGGGTGATCTCTCAACTATTGTAGTGATGAAAGACACTGTCAACATATTATTCTGCCAGATACCTTCACCCTACTGTCTGCACTGCGGTTCTGGGAAGGTTGACGCTCCAACAACAAATTATTTAAAATTGCCTGCAGTCTAGTACACGACTGGAAGCCACCCATCAGGGAAAGTATTGACATGCATAAGGCTTGATCTTATCACTTTTGGCGGAGCATGCTGTTGCTGGGAAATGAAGCCTTCTCGAAATGTAACCATAGCAAATATCACCATGATAATATCCAACAGTAATAGTTGATGAACAAAAAGTTCAATGTTTCTACCATGAGGATTTTCTATTTTGCATTGAAGCATTTCCAATTGTAAGTCATCGCTGGTGTAGAGGTTTCTCTAAGTAAACTAGAGGAACATAGAAATCACAACAACAGCGGTCTGGGACACAGACTTCCTGTCATTGTCAGTAAGCCACAATCGAAGGTGCTGAAGTTTTCGTAATCCTTCTCATTTTCCATCATTCACATGAGATGAATCATGCATTGTGTGATGAAACTTGTGTAGTTCAGCCTGTTATGATAGTTTACAGCAAAAGCAAATGGATTATGCACATAACCAATATGTGCAATATGCAACTATACACTTCAGATGGACTTTTATGCTTTTATGCTTTTACGTTTGATAAATCTAATGTTACTGTTTGTACTACAGCTGGGCGAAAAAAAAAAAAAAACGCTTTTAGGGAGAATTATTCATTTAAAAGCCCTTCAGTATCAGTGAGTCATAGCATCCTCCTGGAGCCCTTTGAGCAGAAGTCAGGGTGTGTACTATTGAAAATGAGCTGGCGAGCTTTTGAAACTGCAAAACATCTCCCAGTAAATCAGTGTAAACTCTCTAGATGTGCATACTCTTACTGCTCTGCGCGTCACCAGTGATTAACGGACTTTCCGTTCGGAGCAATTGGGCAACAGCACAGCAGTGAATATGCCCAAGATCAGGCCTCGAGGAGAGGCAATCCACTGCTGAGCTCTGAGAGGGATACACACTCTGGCCAGAGCCTTCCGGAAAAAAAGCTTGAAATGAATTCATGTGCAATAATGTCTCCTCGGAGTCTGCCTACCCGTTCATAAAAAAAGAGCAGCACAGTCGTCAACAAAAGGGATAATCCCTGTTTACGGCTGAAGTGCATGCATTCAGAGAGTCCAGTGTGAATGCATTGACTCTGCAAGCCTCAGCTTTTTCTTCTTTTTTTTTTTTTGGCAAATCTACTGTGAATGTGATTGATTATTCATCTGAGTTTAAGAGATGGCAGAACTAGAGTTACGGCCTGCAGCTGAGCTGCACCCTCAGTAGAGACATCAGACTAATCTCCAGCCTCGTTACGTCTCTTAGATCTAATGCTATTAAGATGTGCGGCGCGGCGGCGGAGTCAATGTGTTGCCATGCAGGTTGGCAGATTTTAAAAAAGGGATTGAGCGGAGGGGATTATTTGGCCAAGTCATTTTCTGCTGTTCGCTCAGCACATAATTGCACCCCCCCACACTCCTACAACCCCCCCTACCCCCCCCCCCAACCACCCGTCACCGCCACCCCCCACGGCTGTCTTTGTGCAAATAAGAGTAAGCTGTTGTGTGTCCCTGTCGCAGAGACAAACATTGTGCGTATTACATAGCCAAGCCTATTACAAGAATTGATTGACAGTGCTTGAATCAAATGATGCTCTCTGTCTATGTGGGAGGTCAGGTCAACACGCAACACCATTCTGAACCAAATGTTGTTTAAATGGGCCGTCTGCTGCGGCTACGCTGCTACAGTAATGGATGGAGTGATGTGTGCCATTACTAGGCGTTTATATAAATGACTGCAATGGAACAGCAGTGTAATGACAAAAGATCATTGGGAGGCATTCAGATAACATCAGCTGATTTAGTCTCTCCCCGTCATAGTCCTAATGGTAATAGTGTAGGCTATGCCGCTGCAGCATGCCTCGTTCGGGACGCCGCTGCTCCGAGCGACACCTGAACAGTTGGCCCACACAGCCTGCTGCGGAGCAGATTACCCGCCAAACGGGGTGGAAGCACCGATGTGTCGCCTCTCGCCGCACCTCTGAGCCGTTCTCCAAATGTCCTCCTGATGGCCGACTCGGCGTGGGGGCCGCGGGTGAAAGCGGGGCAGGTGCGGGCCGGAGGCGGGCCAGATGACTTATTCCGCTGCTTCTGTGACGCCCGTTTTCACAAGAGGCTTTCAGGCTTTTAAGCTTTCAGCCGTAGGAGCGCGGAGGCTGTAACTCTGCCTCCATCACCTCTGCACTGATTTCTGTAACTACCCAACCACTCCTCCTCCACCCCCCCCACCCCCACCACCCCCGCAACCCAACCCCACCCTCACAGAGGGAACCTCTCAAACGCTGCAGTTTCCTGAGAAAAATGAGTCATGAGCTCCAGCTTATAGTTCCTCTGCCGTTTCTCACGTTGTCGGTAAGAATTTCACTATCAGGGAAATTCCTCTGGCCAGAATTCGGGTGGGATTTACTACGCATAACAAAGACTTCATGCACAACACGACCCTGACCTTCACTGGAGGGGCAGGGGGTACCGGAAATAAGTTCTTATCAGTACTTGTGGGTTTGTATGTGTTGTGCAAGAGCTTGGGAGGTCTGCGAGTGTCTGGTTTGTGCTTTCCTCTATGGGAAGAGGGGATCCAGAGGTAATAGTCACCCATGGTTGACTATGCATTAAGCCCCTTAGCCAACATACCGACTCGGAGGGTGGGCGAGCTCCGTGGCCTGATTGGCTCAGACAGCTTCCTCCCATGGGCCATCTCGTTATGCATGATGTCAGCCTTTTGCTGCCATGCGGCTGCCTACCAACAGTGCCCTGCCAGCAGTTGACTGGCAGCGAAAGCATGGTCAGATTACTGCCCCCTTTTCTTCAGCACACACACACACACACACACACACACACACATGTGCACACACACACACACCC
The DNA here is from genome assembly GCA_030264315.1 of Sardinella tawilis. NCBI lineage: Eukaryota > Metazoa > Chordata > Actinopteri > Clupeiformes > Clupeidae > Sardinella > Sardinella tawilis. The sequence continues at coordinate 16,581,320 of JASCQY010000002.1, forward strand.
ACACACACACATGTACACACAAACACACACACACACACGCACACGCACACACACATGCACATGTACACACAGAAACACACACACACATGCACATGTACACACACACAGACACAGACACACAGTCGCTCCCCCCATTCATTAGTTAAGTCCTCCCTTTGACTATGATGGCACAATCTGTCTTTCCTCTCTGTCTCCTCCTCCACCTCAACCCCAGAGCCCATTTTGACTTTGGCCTCCCCACACCCAGCTCCAATAACTGAGAGGTTTGGCTGGTAGAGTGTCACAAAAACAGTGGTTTTTTTTAAAAAAAATAAAGTTCCCCCAGCCAAAATGAATATCAATTACAAGCCCTCTTCCTCATTCCCCTCTTCATTTGCATTCTGCTCATTGCAGCTCATTGCCCTGCTGAAATCCTGCAGTCGTCAATGCAGCTGTGGACCTAATTAGCTTTGATTTGAGCTAATGTGCTGCAACCTCGTGGCCCTGGGGTTGTGTGCCCGGCACCGCTGGGGGCTTTAAGGAACCGAGGACAATTAATGGGACATCGCAGAGAAAGGGCAATAGTCTATTAGTGCCGCACGGCCAATCAAGTACAGAGCACATAGATCTTGTAGACCTGCTACAAGTTTTATGCTTGTTTTTTTTTTTTTCTTGAAGAGTTGAACCAGCAGTGTATGTATGTTGCATGGGCATAAAGAGCCTACTTTCCACTAGAAAGTGTTGTAATATCCAACCAGGGAAACGTCCACCTTCTGCTGTGCGCCGTTAGTTAGGATATGAACAGACATTTCTGCTAAGGGAAAGCTGTAAGGGACAGCCTTAGGTGATTTCTGTGAAAGTGCCACAGATGATTTCTGTGTGACTGTGCCCCCAATAAAGAGCTCTTTTCCAGCTTCTGATTTAGATGTAGATAAGTGGCCGCTGTGCGTGCTGTAGACATGTCGTCACCCCCCCCCCCCCGACTATCATAATTCTCCTGGAAGTCCAAGCAATTCATGAACTCCCTTCGGATAACATGACTGAGAGCATGCCCAGGCTGACAAAATTGCCAGCCTCACGAGCCATCCAGCAGACCAAAGCAAATTGCACAAGGCAGATGGATTTTATCACCCAGATATTTTAGCTGTTAACGTGTCACTTTTGCAGTCGTCAAAGTGGCAGCACCCTTCTTATGTTTTCTTCTCAAAGTCTCCCGTTTCCTCCCCTAGAAAAAAAAAAAATCTAAGCTAATTCAGCTCATCGTTTCATCATGACCTGTCGTTTCAAATCTTGACAGGCCTGCAGTTCAGTGGGTACGGAGAATGGGGTATATGGCTTTTCCTTGCGTGTCAGAATATTAATGTGTTTCAACAAGGATGCCATTGTCAATTTTTCACAGATATCTTGGAAATATTCTCATCATTAGATGAGCGTTCTCATTCTGTTAGCTTGTTACGAATGACATACTGGCAGATATGAGACTTGAAATCCCTTTGAAGTAAGCCAGCAGAATATTAGTCTAGACTAAATGTAAATATCTGTTTCTCCGCTAGTTAAGCACCGATCAATTCAGCTTGCCATCCGGATAAGGATCAGGTTGGTACGTGTGGTAAACACTCTCCGAGCTAGGAACGTTGTGATGAGAATCGATGGACTTGCGCAGGTCCTGATTGCCCACAACTTCCCCCGGGATAACATGGCCTTAATTACTGTAGGAGAGATCTTGGAGCTTAGTGCGGTATCTCTCAGGTTGGCCTGAGAGAGAAGGAGGGAGGAGGGAGAGAGAGAGAGAGAAAGAGAGAGAGAGAGAGAGAGAGAGGTGAGGTGAGACTTTTATCAGCTTGAGATGGGGGCAGATGGTGGTAGTGAGGCAGCCTCCCATGGTCATGGCCAGCCCAGTGTGCCTGACCCCTTGCTACTCCTCCTCAAGACAACACAATAGGCAGTGATTGCCAGGCTTCACACTCTCAGAGCAAGGTCGTCTGGGAGTGTCTCTGTAATCTGGACGGGTCAAGGTGGCACTCGTCCAGCCAGGTCCAGGCATGCGCTGTGCAGGGCTGTGCTGGGCTGTGCTGTGCTGTCTACGACTCAGAAGGAGCTGTGCTCAAACAGTAGGCTACCGCACAGGGTGCCAGGAAGGATTTATAGGACAGGAATAGGTAGGAATGTGAATTATTCACAACTTAAGTAGTAACTTCTTCCTGCTGACCCAGATATGCTTATATCCTCATGCGCACACACTCACACACGCTCACACACACACACACACTCACACTGAACTAGCCTGGCTATTCCATTTTCAGTATTGTAGTATAAAAGCTGTACTCCACTGTACAGTGCTGTCATGCTGCTGTTTTCAGTGGCTGTGAAATGACCTGGTTTGTGATGGTTTTTTAATTTTTTTTTATTTGAGCCCAGTGATTTGCAGCGTGATTTTGACACAGTTTAGCCACAATGCTAATCATTATTTTGAAGTGATGAACAGCATGCTATTGAGGTCATAAATCTCTGTTGCACTGTGTATACAGGTCATTAATCTCTGTCCATATTCAAATTGTTACCATGCGCATGTAAATTAATATAATTAATGTGTATTTGTGTATTGTGTAAGCACATTTGAATGTGTTTTCTTTTTTTCTTTCGCAGGTGAACCACAGAAGTTTGACCCAACATTTAGAGGCCCTATTCACAACAGGTACGCCTCATGTCCACATGTCGAATGTACCCACTTGACTTGTGTGTGTGTGTGTGTGTGTGTGTGTGTGTGTGTGTGTGTTTCCACATTTGCATCTCGAAGTAGTCAGTTTGCAGTCCTTGGCGTTTTTCCACTGAATCCACTTTCATAGCCTCCAGAGCAAACCATCACCTTGAAACGCTCAGTAAACAAGACAAGCGCCGATGTCACCATCCATCCACCCACCTCTGCCTCTCCTCTCTGCACACGCGCCTTTAATTTTTCCACTCGCAAGCCTCCCATTGACTCTGTTTATGATCTCGCCCGTCCGTCTGTCCACATGTACAGCTTAGCCTAGGCCACTGCCCCCCACCCTTACCCCTGTTTCTCCCCTCCACTCCCCAGTGGCCTTGATGAATCAATGCGTGGTCAGTCAGTGATTGGTGATGGGGGTTTGGGAGGGTGTGTGTGTGTGTGTGTGTGGGGGGGGGGGTTGCTCTAGAGTGAGCCGTGGAAGGCGATGTGAGGCGAAGTGTTGAGCACCCACGCCGCTGCACCAGCCAAATCAATGGCCATTAGTCTCACGGCTGGTTGGATTTGCCTTAGTGACACACATTATTAACAGGCCAGCCCCAGTGAGCGAGCGCTAGCCTTGGCTAAAGGAAGGAGCTAATAGAAAGGCAAGCAGGAGCGACTGCAGTGAACAGTAATAACAGGGCTCGGGTGATTTCCCTCGATACGCAGCACCATCTGATTGCATGTGTATTAAAACAATATTTTTACAGTGGTGTGTGTGTGTATGTGTGTGTGTGTGTGTGTGTGTGTGCATGTGTGCGTGCAGGGTGTGTGTACTCAATCATATTGAATTCTTACGGTTTTCATTAGATTTTTGTCAGACTCATACAGTATATTGAATTAGTCTCATTTTCCAGCTCTTTGATGTCTCTAAGCATGCAATCTCCTAAAGCCTGTTATTCAGGTTGGAAGTATTAAAAGGCTTTAAGAGTCTCAGAAATCAACTAGTGTAGCAGATAATCACCTCATCAGATATGCAAGGCATGTACATGTATATAAAGCTTTTTTTTAAATGCTAAGCAGTTGTCCTTATAATGTATCAAAAAGCAATGGACTGACACATTAATTTAGACTGATCTCATTCATGTTTTCATAAATTTGATTAATTCATTGCAAATTAATTTATATTCTTGTCCAAGTCAGTAGTGGACACTTCATTAAGGTTAAGAGGCAAAATATATGATCCAGATAAGGAATAGCCTACAGCAGTTTGTACCCGGTACCAAATTTCTTTTCCTGAATTTGGGTTCTGCTTGTCAATGTTTCAGCTCTACATTGAGCTGTCTGCACTCTGCACTCTCTGCAAGGATGCGTGTGGCTATCTGCCAGTACCTTTTCTCAGTGAATGTCATGCATCAACATGTTTTGCACTGGACTCAAGGCACTGTAGTTGTCGTTCCACTGCTTTTGCTGTAAGGGACATTTTCAGAACAAAAAATAGTTTTGTTCCTTACTGTAAACATTTGTCAACCATTGTAAACCTTTTTGGAACCAAAATTGGGAAGTTATAAAAACTGTAATCTGTAAGGGTAGTTGGAGTTGTGATGCCCAAATTTAGCTTCTCTCAGGTTTGTAGGTGCTCTGGCCGTGCATGTCAGGTCATGATGTGACATCATGTAGAGATCATAGGAGCCTATTGTATCCCTGTCACACAACTTAAGCTCCTGCTGATTGTTATTACGTGGGGACTGACAGCTTCAGTGTGTGTGTGTGTGTG
>JASCQY010000002.1:16591494-16608483 GCA_030264315.1 Sardinella tawilis
CCCCCCCCCCCCCCCCACACAGCGGGTGATAACGAAGCATCAAGGGAGCAATACACCCTGACCACAGAGGCCGGATGGAGCTGCATTTTTCTGTGTCAAATAGAGGACAAAAATCCAGACCCATTCTGATATGATTAAAGGCATTTAAAAGGGAAAAATAACTTTTACTGCAATACAGAAACTAAACAAACTGCATACAGAGTGTCTGTGGACACTTTTGTGGTTCCCGCTGCCTCAGTTGGGGTTACAACAGGACGCAGTGAACATTTTTTTTTTTCTAGGAATAGATGTACGTAGTTATACAGTACGTGTTGATAGAGTTTACATCTGAGCTGTGAGGATCACAGAGGCTGAGTATTCTCTGTTCTCATGGATACACACTGAATTCCTATTAAGACTATGACTCAACATGTACCCTTCCTAGACTTGGCTGCCCTTCACTTTGAATCTCGAATACTGAATATAGCACTGCTGCTAGAGTCAAGACAACAGCTAAATTAAAGTCCTCTCATTGTGGCCCAGCAGGAGACAGACAGCAATGAGTAATCATCCCATTAAAGGAAAACATCTGCACTGCAAGAACAAAACCATGGAAAACTGCAGGCATAACACCGTCCTTTGTTAACATGGGCCTAAGTAAATAGCAGAAGAAATCAGTGACTGGCTATTTACCAAGATATCCAGTGATATCCAGTACTGCCAAACTGTGCAGCACATAGACACATCAGTATAGTATTAGCAGTGCATAGACAGCCATGTTAGGCCACAAGGTGCAGTAAAATGAGAAGCTCGCCTCTAAGTGTCTTACTGTATGAACAGCATCTCAGCAATTTCTTGAATTTTCCGCAATAAAAAGCACAAACTACAGCAGAGTCCCCGGGTCCCTCATTACCTGCCCTGGCTGCAAATAAGCCTTTATTACCAAACGTGTCGTACATTATAAACTCATTTTTGTACAATAAAGGGAATTCAATTTGGAGTCTTTGCATCACATTACCCTGTGATGAAAGCTGCGAGTAATCATCTCCTTTTCTCTCCTTCCAGCCTGGATTCACGGTGATCCCAGGAAGGTGGTGTATCCCACAGACAGTCACGGACAGTTCTGTGGCCAACAGGGCACTCCCAATGCGTAAGTACTATTACAACCAGACTGTTCCAGGACCCATACTGACATGTACGGAAACTGTTCTCTCAAATGTTCATATTCATATTTATTTATTTTTATACATATGGATGTCTTACATGAACCACCCAAGGGTGCAATCAAGAATTTCAGTCTTGCCTAACAATAAAAGTATGTCAGAGACGCTTGACGAAGGGTTCTAAAGTATCTTTAAGTACACCTTATTGCATCATAAATATACTGCATCAGTTTTTAGACTGTAATCTGGAATGTTGGCATAGCTGAATGAGAAGAACTTACTGCAATGACATGTTAATAGACATTATTGTAATAGCATAGAGATGTCAGCAGAGATGTCTGAAATGGAAAATGATATCAGTGTTTTTAGATGTTTGCTTTGTTCTTCTCTTTGTCCACAGAAACAAAGCCATATTATTTTACTTCAACATTTTACATTGTGCCAATCCTGCAGTTTTGATAAACCTACAATGTCCAACAACCCAGGTGAGTAAGACGCTTTGCAGTGTTATTTCCAGTCACGACTTCTCATTTCCTAAAAAGAGACAACATTTCCTCAAACCCATCGAATGCATCACAAAAACAACCCCCCCCCCCCCTCCCATTTGTTGTCTGTACAAACCTCTGACTACAAGAAAATCGCGCAATATATCCGTTCAAAGACAGGTTGTATTCTTTGTGTCTGTCTGAATCAAACATTGCTCTGAGAAAAGCTATCCAACTCAGAGACTACACTCTCTAGCTCATTACACAGTGAATGGGCACAGGAGCCTGTCCGTGCTTTATAAACAGCTTTGTGTGCCAGCCTTTATAGTTTGGGGAAATGAGCCTTGCTTCTGGTGGCTAACGCACTGCTGTGTAAGCGTCAGAGAAAACGCATCACGGTAGCACTACAAAGGCACTGCCATAAAACTTCGCGCCGCACAGCATGCGAATTTAAATCCACTGTCAGATCACAGTCGACAGATATTACACAGGCACATACTGTAGGTGAAAACATGCAATTGAATAATAGAAAAAAATATATTTGTGCTTCTGAGCTTTTGAAGTTCTGAATCATCTGTTGGATTTCTTTTTAATAAATTCTGTGAGATTAATCGGGGTGATAAGATTGCCTCGGGATAGCTCAGTGATATTTGCCATTTCTGTGCTAAGCAGTCAACAGTGTTTATAGCGTTGGCAAATGAAATATTTTTCTGGAAGCTCAAGCAGTGATTTTTTTGTTGTCGTGGATCAAATCTGTGTAACTGCAAAGATAAACGTGTTTGTGTGAATGTAGAGTGTAAACGTAATCTGTGCTAAATGTAATGAATGGCTTCCCAGTGTACTGTATGCACAGTAAACATCTCTTCCTCATGTGCTCACCCAGTCCTTCTTCTCTGTCTATTCCACCAGCTGTGTGTCTCCAAGTGCCCAGACAGATTTGCCACATACCTTGACATGCAATACAACTACAGATACAACAAGAGCTACTGGGAATACTATCGACAGTTTTGCAAGCCAGGCTTTGACAATCCATGGAAGGTACTGTCTTTGTTTTATTCTTCAACAGCACTCAGCAATACTCTAACCTTCATAACCCACGATTAACAAGCCCTACCTGACATGTGTACAAATTTCAGGGTTTTCATTTAACCCATATCTAATATCAAAACACTGTTTCATGCTGTTAGTAAAAATATTTGTATATTACAGTAAGTAATAAGTAATCAAATAGAATGGTGTTAATTTATTTCTGGATTTCCATTTGTGATTTTCTAGTAGATCATGTTAATTTGCAGTTGACGATATCACAGCTGGATGTTACTGGTGTTGTTTTTAGCATTAATAAATGAGCCAGCGTTAACGCAGTTATGGTGGTGATACACACAAGAGGAGGCCAATTAGGGATTGCGGGGAAGTATTGGTGACATCAGCCAGTGTTGTGGCTCCGGCAGGCAGAGCCAGGAGACACCAACGCCATCCTATCATTAGCGCCTGGGCGACAGGCGGGCCAACGCTGGCAGGTCGCGCACCAACGTAAACGCTGACGGCCTGCCTCTGCTGAGTCACCACACCTCGGATCTCTTCCCACATGCCAACGCAAAGCCAGGTTTAGAATAGCACGCAAGAGCTGTCACACATCACACACACACACACACACACACACAGAAACACACACACACAGGCACACTCACAAATACGCACATGCATACTCACGCATGCATGAATATACGCACACAGACTCACTCAATCGCTCACTCACACACATTCTCACACATACACACGCAGATGTCCTCAGTGTGATAGAATCCTTGCCATGTCATCACCCAGTGCAGGGCCAGTGCCAGGCCTGTGTCATAATCAAAAATCATCAGTCATCCTTGTGAAGTCTGGCTTGTAGGGGTTTGGATGAAATCTGTCATTTGTACGCTGTTTCTTCATGACGCTTCATTTTGGTGTCTGTCTTCTTTTTCTGCAGTCTGTTGCACAAGTCTTACGAGATGAGGACTGCCCATCCATGATTGTGCCCAGCAGGCCATGTAAGTGTGCCCATCAATGAATAGTGCCAACAGCGCAGTTTGTGAAAGAATAGGCTAACATTTTACATGCAGAGTAAAAATGAACTTACAAAGAATTTATTGAAATGCTGTTAAGATTTTTATCACACTTTAGTGTTTACAAACTGTGGTCATAATACTATTACACTTTCTCTCTATAGACTGTTTGAGCGATGTAAAAAAAACCTCTAGGTTAAGATAATATACTGTATGGAATGTTAAAAAGGAAGGCCTGTGGGAACAGCTATGGAACTAGAAATGGTCTATATTACGTAAACTTGGGCTGATTGTAGTTCCTCTTGATGGAGTTCATAAACCTACAACTATTTTAGTTTCTACCTCGCAGTAGGGTCTTTTTCCTGGACATAAGAACCATTTTACTCTTCACCATTGTTATTCTTTATTTAAGTGTATTTTGGTTAGTCTGTAGAATAGACCTCTCCAGTCTGAACTTGACATCCTTCATCTTGTGTTTCAGTCCTGCAGAGGTGTTTCCCTGACTTCCTCACCAGAAATGGCACTTTAACAGTGGCCAACAAAACCGACTTCAAAGATGGCTTAGGTAAAACCAGGAGCGTGACTGATCTCAGAGACGCCGCCAAGTAAGTCTTGATCCACTCAGTCCATCCAAGTGACTGTTGAATGTTATTTGTACATCCAGTTTATGCGTTGCCATTCTCAGGGCTGGTGAGCATGTATGTAAGAATACATTCAGTCAGAATGTCAAGCCCAGGAACAGTTTGAAATAATCACAAATTATGTCATGATGTTGGCAAAAATGGCAAGTATGGCAAATATGATTAAGGAAGAAAATCAGTTTGAGTTAGACGTCAGTCCTTTGCCTTCTACTGTCGAATTTAACACAGCTGTTTTGTGACAGACATTATGTAACCCAAAAGTCTAGCTAGAGCCATTTACTGTACGTCTTCTCTAGCTCTCTGTGCAAGAGCCGACCCAGGGGAGAGGAGAGGAGAGGAGATGAGGAGAGTACAGGACAAAGGAGGAGGAGAGAGTGAAGGAGAGGAGATTAGTGGCAGAGAGGAGGAAAAGAGAGTGGAGGAGGAGAGGAATGGAAAGGAGGCAGGAGAGGAGAGAAGAGTGGATGAGAGTGGAGGAGAGGAGAGGAAGCAGAGGAGAGTGAAGTGAGTGATGGGGCAGATATAAGAGTCTCCATTAAAGGGAAACGGCCCCAGAGGAATGCCAAACACCTCCTTGGTCCCAGGAGGCCCTGCAGCTTGGCCACACAATTAGGCCGTGCCTTTGTTGACATTTCAAACTCGTCCTGGCTCCTGAAAGCCCTCTCAATTTGTCATGGCATTAGACTGGACAAAAATGAAAAAAGGTGCCCATATATACTCTGTGTGGTGTGTGTGTGTGTGTGTGTGTGTGTTAATGTTTGAGAGAATGACTTTGTAAGAGACTATGTGTCTTGAAGCTTGACTCGGTATGGCTGTACTTGAACGGAAATCAATGGGAAGATGAATGTGAATTAATGTTGTGGTTTTGTGAGGCCACCATCTTAAGTTGATTATTTCTCCATTCAGGGAAGACTGGACAGCTCTTTCGGGGTAGGATATTGTGGTTTGTGGTTGAGACCAACGAGACTGGCATTTTCAGACTTTAACCTCTTTTTAATGGAATAATGCATGATTGCATGAACGTGCAACTGGCGCTGAAGTCCTTAATGTTTCGTTTGTGCAACGGACACACAGTGACTTTGGGTATGCAAATCAGAGTCGGTAATTACAGGCTACAATTTCATAACCAATGTCTCAATATGTTCTGCTGAGTACGAAACCAAGGACAGGCGCAGTGCCACAAGAATGCAAACAAGGGGACTCTACAATAGGACAGTTCCCTGCGCTGCGGATGTGATTAAACTGCTTTGTATTACATGATGTGACACAACGATTCAGCGAGGTACAGGCGCAGCACATTCAGGAGTGAGCAGGGAGGGCAGCTGTGATCTGAGGAATTTATTTTTTGTTGTTTTTTTTTTTTCGTTTTTGTTTGTTTTTTTTTCTTGCAAAAGAGTTTTTTTTTCTGTATGGAGTAACAAGCACCATGTCTTCTTTTGTAGCCAAGTAACAGCCATTCAGCAAGGATCAGAAAGGTCTCTCATCATTTTTCTGGCCCCCCACTCACGACCTTGTCCTTAGCCTCCTGCAGACTAACCTGCTCGGCCCGTATAATCGACCATCTGCACCTGAGCCTAGAAAACCTGCTAAAAAAGAAACACACGCACACACACACACACACGTACACACACTTGTCCTTGATATGAGCTTCTTAAAAAAAACATGCTGACAAAAGAGTCTTTATGTACAGTCGAGTTCATGTTGTGCTCTATGGAGCTTCAACTCACCAACACACTCTAAGAAACTTCCCTAGATATGCAGTGTATACAGTATGCAATGAATTTTTAGCCATTTATTGCTGAAAAGCACTCATAAAATTACTCGTTTAGATTAGAATTATGCCATTTGTTTTCTTGTCTTTTGGACCGGAAAACAAAATTAGAAGTTGGATCGTGTAGCAAGAGTAAAGGCAGCTCTTTAGTCGTTTCTTGGAAATAGAAGTGGAGTTCACAGCATTATTCCCACAGGAATAAGGGAGACTGACTGAGCGAGCGAGCGAGAGAGAGAGAGCGAGCGAGCGAGCGAGAAAACGACCCACACACCCGCAGCTGTGCTTTAGAACCCCATGTAGAGGCCATCCATCTAGAGAACATTCACTGATACTGCAGTTCTGATATCTATTACTGCTCTTTGTGACTAACAGAGCAGAGAGAGATGGGATGCTCCCTCTTAATCTGCTGCCGGGTCTGCAGGACCCGGACAAATGTTCTGGCTTCTCTGAGTCATAGTAGCTATCAGAACCGGCGAGTATCCAAGTACATTGTTACAGCCTTGGCTTTTTTTTTTTTTTTATTCTCCCGTGTACACGTACATGCAACAACTTCACTGTAGTGTAGTGACTGTGTTCATGTACCGCGGGTTACCCAAACAAAAAGCCAAGGTGAGCTAGCTGGCTAATCTTCTACCTATCTGCTCTATGTTCCTCTGCGTAACACCTCTTTGTTTGACGGGACATACTCTTGTCTCTCTGTAGACCGGTGTAGTAGACTGGTAGTAACAGGCATCAGCTTCCCCTGATCACTGTGGTAGTAGCATTAACACTCACCTGTGTTGGTTTGATGACGGAGACCTTGTCTACTGAACGGTACCGTTCGGTAACGAGCCTTCTCATAACCTTCAGGGACTAACCCTGCGTGGCTTTGGTGAGAGTTGAGAGTGTTTACATTGTGTTTACATTGTGTTTACAAACATTTTTGTTTGGCCGTGGCTGGTTCTGAACGATGGGCACTGTGTTTCAGTGGCATCACCGCCCTGCTGGATGCCAAGGAGGTGGGCATCAAGATCTTTGAGGACTATGCCAGCTCCTGGTACTGGATTCTCATGTAAGTACAGGCTTAGTACAGGATTTAGCTCTAGATTTAAATGTTGTTTTTTGTAGCCTACTATTTTATGTGTCTGCAAATGTGTGTGTGCATCTGTCTTTCTATGTGGCTTTGTCTATGCAGCTGTGTGTGTGTGTGTGTGTGTGTGTGTGTGTGTGTGTGTGAAGGGGTATTTGTGTGTGTGTGTGTGTGTGTGTGTGTGTGTGTGCATCTGTCTATGTGGCTTTGTGTCTGCTGTGTGTTACAGATTTGTGTGTGTGTGTGTGTGTGGAAGGGTGTTTGTGTGTGTGTGTGTGTGTGTGTGTGTATGTGTGTGTGTGCATTGGTCTATGTGGCTTTGTGTCTGCTGTGTGACCGATTTGTTTGTGTGTGTGTGCATGCGTGTGCGCGTGGAGTTATGAATGTGTTTACATGCCATTGAACTCTACCCTGTAACTAAGCCCATTCCTCGGTCCTCCCCTGTGGTCTGCAGTGGTCTGGTCATAACCATGGTGGTGAGCCTGTTGTTTATCCTGCTGCTGCGGTTCACGGCCGGCGTGCTCCTGTGGCTCGTCATCTTTGGGGTCATCGCTGCCGTGGGTTACGGTGGGTACCGCCGCATTGTGCCCCGGGATGCCACGGGCTGGCGCTTCGAGGGCATGAACGCCCGCACACTGGCGCTGGAAACTGCTGCCCTGGCAGAAAACTCTCTGTCAGATAAAAGCCTGATCCTGCCTACACTCATTCATCGCATAGCAGACAAACCCCAGTATCGCTCTTTCATCTTTCATCTCCCATCCCTCATCTCTCTCTCTCTCTCTCTCTCTCTCTCTTTCTCTCTCTCTTGCTCGCTTTTTCCCTCCACCCTGTTATTCTTGTCATCTTTTGTTCTCTTTCTTACAACTCTTCTTTTTGTCACTCTTGCTCTTTTTGTCTTTCTCCATGTCTCCCTCTACGCCTTTCCTCAATGTCTCTCATAATGGGAGATGGTGTTGCACTTCATAGTGTGTTTTATTATTGGATTTGTTTACTGATTGCCTATTTTGGTTCTGAACTCTTTTAGTGCTGACTCTAAAATCTTGCTTTTAAATGCCAATACACCCTTGCTTGCTATGCATGGATGCGTAAATTACAAACGAAATCTCTCTCTCTCTCTGTGCCTGTCTCTCTCTCTCTCTCTCTCTCTCTCTCTCTCTCTCTCTCTATCTATCGCTCTTTGTCTCTCTTTATATCTCTCCCTCTCTCAGGAATCTGGCACTGCTACTGGGAGTACAGTTGGCTCCAGGGGAAGCCTGATGCTGATGTCACCATCTCAGACATTGGCTTCCAGACAGACTTCAGAGTTTACCTGCAGCTGAGCCAGACCTGGCTAATCTTCAGTAAGCACAGCTGGCCCTCAGCCCACTGCACACATACACACACACGCACACACATGCACACGCGCACATAGACACATACACATACGTACATACACAGGTACATGCATACACACGCACGCACAAAAGTGCACCCACACACAGACGTGCACACACACACGTACATGTACATACACACATACACACTAGTATACCAACATACACACACACACACACACACACACATATACATGCACACAAACACATGGACACAGACAAACACACACATACACACTTCCACAGCCTATAGGCCTCTAGAAGAGTTTACAGTGCTGATGATAATAGAACTCATTACATTACATTTCTCCTCATATGACCCTGAAATGGCACTGCTGCAATCATTACAACTCAATGTAGCTAAGCTAGGAGGGCTAGCCAGGTCACTCTGTAATTGTTTCTTGCGTTTCAATTATCCTTAGATTACAGTCATAGCCTATTCATCTTCCCTAGGCAGATTAGTTGATTGCAATTTCAGGAGTCAAGTTGAGTCAAAGGTTCTCTCGGTAATATAAACGAGAGCGCATTCGCCCGATTCCCCTCAGCGGAAAGCCGATGAGGTTTTGTGACGGCTGAATGTTTATAATTGTGTTGCAGTGATTTCCCTGGCTGTGATCGAGGCAATCGTCATCTTAATGTTAATCTTCCTACGGAGCAGAGTGCGTATCGCAATCGCCCTTCTCAAAGAGGGGAGCAAGTAAGTAAACACAAACAGCACGACGCAGGCCACAGAAGCACACAAGCACCGAGCTTCCCGTCTGAGAGCCTGATTGGCTCATGAAATTCCATTGAGCTGGACAGTTATTGCTGCACAGTGACTCACTCTCTCTCTTTCTCTCTCTCTCTCTCTCTCTCTCTCTCTCTTTGTCTCCTGCACTCCTTTCTGTCCTCTTTCTCACACTTTTCTCCCTTCCTCCCTTTCTGTCTCTTGTACTCCTTCACTCTCTTTTTTTCTTCCCCTCTTTTTCTCACTCTGTTGTCTTCCTTTATTTGTCTCACTGCCTCCCTCTCTCTCTCTTGCTCTCTGTTATTTCTCTTTTTCTCTTTCTCCATCCATCCCTCCCTCTCTCTCACTCTCTCTCTCTCTCTCTCTTTCTCTCTCTCTCTCTCTCTCTCTCTCTCTTTCTCACGCTCTTGTTCTCAGGGCCATTGGATACATCATGTCGACTCTTTTCTACCCCATCATCACCTTCTTCCTGTTGGCGGTCTGCATTGCCTACTGGGCTGTGACAGCCGTGTATCCTTTCCCCCTCAGCGAGGCTGCTGCTTGTCCCTGGCCACTGCCACTAACAGTGGAGGTCTCAGTGTCACAGTCTGAGTGCTGCTATAATGAATGGTATTTTGTTTGTTTGTTTGTTTGTTTGTTTGTGTCGGAGATGCCCTTAACTGGCACTGTAATCAGCTTCTTGGCATCGTCTGGCGACGCTGTGTATAAAGTCATGTCCCCAGACCCCAAGTTCAAGTGCCAGTATGCCAATCTCACTTGTGACCCCGAGGTAAGCTATGTCCTCCACTTTATCGCTTTTTATTTCTTTTATCACCATGCAAGGATGAAGTGGACTGTTGGTGAAGTTAGTGGTAGTGCAGGTGTAGTGCAAAGAAAGCTAACTCTTACTCTGCAGTTTATCAATATAGATCTCATTTGGGTTTTATGAGAGATATGATCCTTATAGAAATGTAACGGTGGCCATAAATACAACCCTAAAAATCACTTTGCCATGACAACTTCTGTGAATGTATCCTGTGAGCTTACAGTATGTACTTCTCTGTCATACACTGTACATCAGACGAATCAAGTTTTTGAGCAAGTCCTTCAATTTTGCTAAACAATTGAATAGCATGTTGTCAAAGCTATTTAAAGCTAAGTTATTATATCTTATTGTGGACATATATCTGCCTTTTAATGCACAAAACGTACTTACTTTAAGAGGTGTCCTAACGAGAGAGACATAATGCGTATAGCAGACTGTAAGCTGTTGTTTTAATATTACAGTACATGTCTTTTATTTCCCTCTCAGACCTTCAACAAGACGAACGTGACAAAGCTGTGTCCGGGAGCCCAGTGCACGTTTGCGTTCTACGGCGGCGAGAGTGTGTACCACCGCTACATCTTCATCCTGCAGCTGGCCAATCTGCTGGTCTTCCTGTGGCTGGTCAACTTCACCATCGCCCTGGGACAGTGCACCCTGGCCGGGGCCTTCGCCTCCTACTACTGGGCCCTCAAGAAGCCCGCGGACATCCCAGCGTGCCCGCTCTTTGCCTCCTTTGGCAGGGCTATAAGGTACAGTTGAAGGTCATGTGGGCCAGTGTGGAAGCATGGAAGCGTAGAAGCTTGGCCTGTTTTCTGTGTACAGAAATTTATGTGTAGGTGTGTGTGTGTGTGTGTGTGTGTGTGTGTGTGTGTGTGTTTGTGTGTGTGTGTGAGTGTGCCTGTATGTAGAGTATGTTTTGTGTTGAAAGTTAAATTAAGTTGCAACTTAATTTACAGTATTTTATCATTCATGTCTGTGAATGCTGTCATGTGTAGGTACCACACGGGTTCTCTGGCATTCGGCGCCCTCATTCTCTCTATCGTGCAGTTCTTCCGCATCATCCTGGAATACCTGGACCACAAACTCAAAGGTACAGGGCAGGTCCCAAACACAACACAACACAACACAACACACCACTGACAGGCCTCACCACACTCAATATGATGTCCGTCCCTGATGAAATACAACACTCATATCCAACCCAACTCCCACGCCCCCCCCCCCCTTACCCCCCCACCCCACCCCACCCCTCTCTTCCTCGCCAGGTGCTCAGAATGCCTTTGCTCGCTTCCTGCTCTGCTGCCTCAAGTGCTGTTTCTGGTGCCTGGAGCACTTCATTAAGTTCATGAACAGAAACGCCTACATCATGGTGAGTGTCACTTCACACCCGGCCAGCTTTCCCCACAATCTGTGCACCGTGCACACGGCACACTTTATTACTCTCATTATAGGATACGGCCATCAGTCAAAACGCCACTGCATAATCTCATTGGAAATAAGTTAACTTTCTAGTACCATGCCATTTTATGATTATGTCATGAGTACAACATCCCATAATAGCACTATAATAAACTAATGTACTGAGTTCAATTGACTGGACTGAATTGAGGTTGGAATTGAGTTGAGTTGTACTGTGTGTATACTGAATTGAGAGGATTTCTTTGTGTAGATTGCAATATATGGGAAAAACTTCTGCACATCTGCTAAAGACGCCTTCTTCCTCCTCATGAGGAATGTGGTTCGGTGAGATAAACAAATTCTCATTCTCTCACACTCTGTTTGTGTGTGTTTATAGTTGTGTTTATAGTTGTTGGTGTGTGTGTGTGTTTGTGTTTGTGTGTGTCTGTGTTTGTGAGATAGCTGTGTTTAATAAAAGTCTACCGGACCATTACTGTACCTCTCTGTTCTTTAGGGTGGCGGTGCTCGATAAGGTGACAGACTTTCTACTGTTCCTAGGAAAGTTACTCATTTCAGGAAGTGTTGGTGAGTTGTTTTTTTTTTTATTTAAAGCATGAGACATTGTTTATGTGACTCTCTGTAATGTGCTGGTTTAAGGATGGACATAAGGTAACTACAGACACGGTGGAAAGGCCATAGCCTGTTTGAATGGGGAATTACATCTTTCTGATCTTAACTGCCTAGTTTGGTTCTTTACTACATTTTCTGTAATATTTCCAGGTGTTTTGGCATTCTTCTTCTTCACCCGTAAAATACCAGTCATCCAAGAGGAGGTGCCATCTCTGAACTACTACTGGGTACCTCTGCTGGTAAGACAGGGAACTGCACTGGGTTCAGGGGTACCAGGAGAGATTCAAGGTGATCCTGATAAGCTTTTGATTTGATGTGACTAACAATGCGCTTCCTTCTTCTGCTGTGCACAGACTGTGATATTCGGATCCTACTTGGTAGCACATGGCTTTTTTAACGTCTACGCCATGTGTGTGGATACACTGTTTCTCTGTTTCTGTGAGTATTTTACTGCTCTTTGAATGTTTTCTCTTAGTAAACGATGATGTGGAACATTCTGGAAACATGCCCTCTTCTTTTCTCCTTTTCTGATTTTACTCTGGGTTGATAATGTGCTCTGATATGCTTCTCTGGGCTTGACTTGGGCAATTTCTGCAGCTCTGCACGATTTGGTTGATGTAACCATTTATTTAAATTATTTAATGAAACTAAAAAATTTTTTTTTCTTGCATGACCCTCTTAATCTTGAAGCTAACTGGTTTCTCACATTTCCCACTTCCCCCCTGTCCCTTCCTGTTTTCCCCTTTCTTTCTCTCTCTTATCTTTCTGCTTTCTGACAACCCTTCCCTGCCACCTGCCGTCCTGCTCCTCCTGCTCCTCCTCCTCCTCCTCCTCCTCCTCCTCCTCCTCTTCCTCCTCTCCCTCCTCCTGCTCCTCCTCTGCTGGTCGGTTGTCCACCAGGCGAAGACCTGGAGCGGAACGACGGCTCTCCCAGCAAGCCTTACTTCATGTCCCCCGGTCTGCACAAAATCTTGCGGAGGGCAGACCAGCCTGGCAAGCAGTATTCCGTGTCCTGAGGGAACTCCGCTGTGGGAAAACAGACCGGAGCTACCCATTTGGCTGGACAGTAAAGCATGCTAGACTAGTGGCTTTATGTGACTTGTAGTCCAGGGGGGTGGTCGGCAGGCGGGGGGAGAGGTTGCGGAGACAGACCCCCTCCCCCCCACCGCCGCCCCACCCGCCTGCCCCTTCTCCCTCTCTGTGGCTCCCCCGTCAGTGGCTGTTGTCAACCAGGGCAGACTTTCAGTTCTCCTCCGTGCCCCCTGTTGCCATGGCGCTGACCTCTGACCTCCTACATTCTGTCGCCTGCCGCTCTGCTTCTCTCTGCTGCTGCTGCCTCCTCATCCTCCTCATCGCTGCCTTACCCACCATGCAACAGCGACGCCTCCTGGAAGGCAGCACAGGGTAGCGGACAGCATTGTTAGCGGATAGGTCAACCTACAGAACACTAGGAGGGTGAAGGTCATTATTTCCTGGCTTTCTGTTTTTTAAAAGAAGAAAGAGCAGACATTGTGAGATTTTTTTTTTAGTAGCCTACCACTTCATAATAAGTCACAATGCAGTCACAACTGATTTCCTTTTAGCTTTGGCTTGCGCCTGATACAACACTGCTTAGTTCTTTCTTTTGCAGTACATACTTTGGAACTTTGTTTTTTTTTCCCTGACTTTTGTACATGACTCTCAAGTGTTGCTTATGGTCCAGAATGTTGCTGTTTCTCACTCCCCCTCGGCAGTGAGGCCGGGCTTACGTAAGTGGCGCTCAGCGGCGGCGCCCACGTCTGTCTCCCTCCCTCACAAACACATGCGCTCTCTCGCAGACATCCTCACTCACTGGTCCAAACTGTCCAAAATGCCTGGGAGCATCACGCTACCACACACACACACACACACACTCAGACGCACAAACATACACACTGGGATCACAAAGACACTCTGGGCTCACATTCACACACACACTCACACATTCATGTATGTGTACAAATACACACAAACGCGCACACACACACACACACACACACACACACACACATTCATACATAGTGGGTTCACACATGCTGAAGGCAAAATGTCAGGGAATCAATGGATCTCATCTTGTCATTCGATCTTGAGAAGGAGATTTCGAATCGAGCCTGTGGATTTTTCAGGAACTCTTGATTGCAGTCTCTGGTACATGTGCCTAGTTTAAACTGAGGAGTTACTGTTTTTGTTTTTTTTTTTTCTCTCTCTTTTTCTTTTTAAAAATCTAACTCTTTTGCAGATACAATTTATATAAGGATGTAAAAGCCATTTTTGGTAATTTTGTATTGCGTGGTACAGGGATAGTGCTGCCTTTTTAATACTAGGTGATACATCTGTTTCCGGGGAGGGGAGTACATAAATGTTTTCTATGAGAAACCTTTTACATAAAATCAATCTATCTGTGACAATGTGACTTTTCCCTCTAAATAAATTTGAATGTTTCAAACAAAAAGCTTTTTCTTTCCTGCTAACCTTTGCCTGCCATTTTGATTTCCCCTGCTTCAAATATACTGCATTTTCTGAATCATTGCTTCCTTGGTATGTTGACAAACAATGAATTTATTCTAGACTCCCACAGACACTGACTGAGTTGTTTTCAAAAATAACAGCAAGCCATCATGATGTCCTGCAGAGGAACACAGTGGGTTGGGGCTCCTGAGCCCCACCTAGTGGTGACTCTGCTCATAACAAGAAGCCTCTGACTGTTCTGACACGCTCTCTTTCTTGTTCCCAGTGGTGGACCTGGAGAGGAACAACGGTTCCGCATCTCGACCGTACTACATGAGCAGCGAGCTCCGCAGCATCCTTAACAAGAAGAACGTCAAGAGGCGACCCACCAAGAAGAAGTGATGCAGAGAATAAATTGACTCTGAAACTCCGTCCACAAATCTGTGACGCTGCCTTGCAGTGTGAGGGCCACACTGAGACGTGTGTTTTTTTTTCTTTTTTTTTGCAAACACGTAGATGTGTCCAGTGAGGAAGCAAAGGAAAAGGAAACCAGATAGGGTGTGGAAGAATTTAGAAACTGGAGCTATGCCAGAGGATATTCCTCTACAAAACAAAGCAGCAACAAGAAGTTGAACTTTCCTGCAAAGGGAACAGTTTGAAAGGGAAATGTTTTGAGAGTTAACCTGCCAAGTCTGTTGAAAACTCATATTGTAAATACATGTGTGTTTTTAACAACATATCTGGGATGTGCACATCCACACCACTGACACTTTTGTGGTATGAAGTACCAATAGTATTGTTTTTTGGTATGAAGTTTAATAGTGTTGTTTTAATACTGTTTATTTGCGGTAACAGACCGTTTTATTCTTCTGTTGCAGTGATTCCATGCGTTGTCCACAAGATGGAGCTGTAACTCAAATTCTGACAGTGTAGTGTTGAAGCCATGTATGTAATGAAGGGGTGTGTGTGTGTGTGAGTGTGTGTGTGTGTGACAGAGTTAGCTGGTGTATGCATACGTTCTGAATAAGTGAGCTGATTGTGCATTTGTACCACATTATTAATCCCAGCATGCAAGTGCACACGAATCTCCCAGCCAGTTTATTCCACTTACTGTACAGCAGGTGGAGTGTTCCTTTTCCTCTCATATTGAGATTAGTATTGATGACACAATGGTCCTGGCAGTCCGTCCGTCCCCCAAACCACGTCAATAATTGAAGTCCTAGTGTACCTTCCTCATAAAGACTGGTACTTGAATTTTTACATCATAAGTTTCTGCCATGCAGAGTTGTAGGCTACGTAAGTACTCTGGTTTTCCCTCTGGACTTTTCTCTCTAATCAGCGACTGTACAATAGAATTAATTAATTATTGTGCAGACTTCTGGCCCATTTCGAAGATGCTTTGTGTAGTTTTGTGTAACATGATTACTTAAGCCATGTGTTCATAGCTTCATTAATAACAGTACTTCTTTTGAAGTGCCAGATGATCAGTTTTGAAGTTTATGTTTTGTTTTGCAACCTGTGTTAACCAATTTTGTAAAGACCCAAGAGTGTGCCAAAGTTGTGGGAACAGAGGCCAGACTTTTTTACATACCTATTAGCCTATCTTTTTTTTTCAAATAAACAGTACAAACCTAATCATAATGTGTCCATCTTTTGAACGCCCGCTTTGTAAAAAACAGAAAAAAAAAAACATTGTAGCTACTGTACAAAGTGAAATTTGTAATTGTATCATGAGACCACATACATTGAAAAAAATCATGAAAAATTAACACATGTCCAAAGCAGTGTCTTAGTTTTCAGAATTAATTAAGTTAATATGTGGAAGGTGGCGTGGCATGTGTCATATTTGTTATTCTTCATGCCTTGCCCTACCTTGTCTCTCAGTTAAATTCTTTGGCTCACCACAGGCAGCAAGCAGACACAAGTCAGATACGCTCAAAGCCACTGTATAGGCTGGTGTTTCTTAGCCTCTGAGAAATGTACACTTGATCATATATTCAGTCAACATCTACTGTACATACCAGCAAATGACAGCAGCGATTGAAATAAAAACGTCAACACTCCTCAAGAATGTTAACATGCTTTTCTCCTCTGTTTGGTCTATTTTAAGCACTTTTTCCTGCTAAAGATAGTTTAAACCCATAATCTAATCTACAAAATATAAGAGATTATGTTGTATTGTAGTTTAATACAGATTACTCAGTCACAGCAAGTCCAGGCAAAACCACTTCCCATGATTTCGTACTTGAAGTAGATAAATAATCTGTAACTTGCAATTACCTACAGTTAAAGTTATGGTGAGGTAATTTAATTACCTTTTTTCCCCTATATGCTCATCATTGCATTAAAGGAGGTCTCCGGAGTGAATCAAACCGAAGCCCTGTTGTCTGAGGCTGCCGAGTGCTGTCGATAGGTATCAGAACGACAGCAG
>JASCQY010000002.1:16608707-16629725 GCA_030264315.1 Sardinella tawilis
CCTAATCAGTTAGCGGTAGCGGCTAGTTCTCGAATTCAGTCCACGTTGTACCTACTGCTGTCATTCTGATACCTATCGACAGCACTCGATAGCCTCAGACAACAGGGCATCCGTTTGATTCACTCCGAAGAACTGCTTTGGGTAAAAAAAACATCACATGATTATTTGTGTGATTTTAAATTTATTTAAAAATTACACTGAAGCACAACAAATAAATAAAACATAAATAATTCATATGAACAATATACAGAAGGAAGAAAAAAACATTTTATAGCACAACATTCATAGTCTTGTAACAGCAGCATTCATTTCTCATTGAACTGGTCGACATTTTCCATATCTATGCAATTGAAATGCTATAATATCAATACATTGCCATCATACTGACAGCCAGTACTTAGGACTATTTCAACCGTTTGTCAGCTGCATGTACAAAGCATTTTTATTAAACCACATAACAGCATAAGGGTAGTACCTAGCATTAATTTCATGAGCATAGAGTAAAGTCGTCACTATTTTACATGGGGTAGGACACTTCGTCTTGCAAACATTGTAACTAACAACATATCAGTTCCTGTATCAAAGCCAGCCATTTGCCAAGACCAAAGAGGTAGTGATTCCAGTGCATTCTTTTTTAAAGATCAGTAGTCCAACTAAATGATCACATACAGAACCAAATGACATCGTAAACACTCCAGACAGGATTCATGAGCCAAAAAGTCTATGCATACGTAGACTGTAAATTGTGCAATTCCATGTTGCTGGAGACAGGTATGGATAATTCACTTTATAACAACAACAAAAAAAAATCTGTGACAAAAAAAATCATACTGCTCAGCCTCATGCCTTGCACAATGAACTAGATAATGCAACAACACACTTACTGTACAACCAGAGTTGTTGATTAACGAACAAACAAACAAACAAAAAAGCATTTCGAGAATGAACACGGGGGCGATAGTCCATTCCTCAGGCCTGTTTGCACATCAGTGGCAGAGAGGATATTGGAAAGGGACTCAGACGGATGTCACGGCTCAGGCATGTGTGACCGGCAGTGGTGCACCTGGATGCGGCAGTAGTGACTGGTACATCATTGATGATGGTGAATGCACTGCAAGGGGACAGATAGTTTCAGTCTAAATTCATTAATAACTGCTGACTATTCCAGTATTCAGACTAATGCATTAATTGCAGTCATTTACATCTATACGTTATCACAGCAGATGGTCAATGTTGTTTAAACCAGGTGCGTGTACAGCATATCACCTATTCTTTTTAGAAGCAACCTTACACACTGTATGCACTTCCACTCTGACATATTAGAGATATACATTTTGATGTGCATCAGTGGATCTAGAGAACTGTTAAATGCTAACATAAAAAAACAAGTGATGAATGCAAATGTGAATACAAAGACACTGTCTTGCCGAGTGCATCTTTTGCCACAACCATAGTGCACATACTGTATGACGCCATGTATTTTTATGGATTAAACAATGATATGAAATTCTCTGAGGATTTGTGTGTACTCAGCTGTAGAGGTTATACTCATGTTCTGAGAGAGACATTTTGTTTATCCAAATGTCCCATCCACAATGGCTGACATGGCCCCAAATGCTGCAGTGTTTATGGCCCAGTGCTCACCGTCAATGTATGAGTGCAGTGCGGAGAGCATGGAGCCCTCGGTGGACTCATAAGCCGAATACTGGAGCTCCTCCACCACCGGCTGGGGAAGGCGAAGGGGCTGCAGGGATGAGAGGGGAGGCACCGATGAGGTGGACGAAGACGAGGAGGATGATGACGAGGGGTGAGACGGACTGATGTGCTTCTTGTGCCGTGCCCTGCAGTTCTGGAACCACACCTGCAAAAGAGAGGTAGTGAAGAATGCTGTAAGCTATGGTACATCACAAAGATTCCAGATAATTATTGATAAATTCATAATGATTAAAGACAGTTATTAATTATCACACTCCTGCACTATCATCATCTGCTAATTTCCTTTTATCAAAATGCTATTTTGTAAGGTTTTAATTGTGTTGTAGCTTGAATGTTAGTCCTCTTTTTGCAAGTCACTTTCTACTGAATGCATAAATGTAAATCCTGTGTGAATGCTTTTGAAAATAATTTCTGCTGTCTACTCAGTTGTTATAAAAACACAATCAATCTCTATAGCACTTTCAACAATTTTTAGGACCGTCTAATGCTGCAAAAGTAAGTCTTCAATCACAACAAACTGTTCACTATTTCATTCATAAGTCAAGCGGTTGAAAGACTCACCTGAATAACCCTTCTGCTGAGACCTGTTTGTTCCGCTAACTTCTGGAGCGTCTGGGCGTCTGGATTATTGTCTTGGGCGAACTGGGCTTGCATCACCTGTTCATCAAATTAGACATCACATTTTCATTACAGATTTGACAAAAAATTGGCATGTAATAAACAATATTCAAATATGCTTAAATATACTACTTAACACAAAAGGTTAAAAGAACTACAGGTTACAAAATCAGCATTATAAATGCAATCTGTCCAGAGCGGTCATTTGGGAGAAATTGTATTGGGAATTATTATAAAAAAAGATGGCTGGCAAACTAAAATATCCTTGGATACAATAATGCTCTCTTTTATGCACATGGGCATGTGCTTAACTCAAAAGACTCCCAGTGCTCTTTGACCAAAATCTGCCATTATCCCTTCCAGATAACCACACTTTTCACCCAAAAAGTGTTAACATAATATATAAATTTGGGTTTCTCTGCGCACCCATTTTTTAATGAATCCATTTCACTTCATGCACGTATCTTTTATGAATTTGTTTGGATGCAGGGTCTTACGCACCATATGAGACAACATGCAGGGCCCGTGACAAAAGCGGTGGGATCTCTGATGATGTTGTTACAGTACCTGCAGCTGGTTTGCCGTGAAGCTGGTGCGGGCCCTCTTTGATGGCTTGGGCTGATTCACTTCTTGTTCTGTTGGCATGGCTCCCTCCACGCTGACCATGCTGCCTATTATCAAAGCCAGAGAGAAACAAAAACAGTCAGTGGGGCACAGTATCTGATGCAGGAGATCAGATACGCCATGCACAAACGTCTGCCGGCTTCACGCTCCGAATCTGTCCAGGCTTGTCCCAAATGTAACATTTACAGCCATCAAAAAATATGACATGCCAAATACCTGTGGTGTGCAACTGCAGCACTCTAAACACTTACTGTAACAGCCACGCATAATAGTCACTGTTCAGTCATGATCAAGGCCCTGCCTTTGGCTACTTTCACCTTTTTCAAAATAGAGAGAAACTGTTTTACCTCTAACTTTTCTTGATGATTCAAAAAAATAAAAGCTTCCATCCATCCACTCTCAGGCAATAACAGACTACTCTACTGAACTTTATCTTAATAGCATCGACGAGCTGATGCATCACAGACACAAAAAATGACATGCCCTGGAATAGAAGTTAGTAAAAAAAGTGTATCCAACACACACACAGTTTGCCCTCACCCTTTTCAACCGCATGCTTGAGGTTATCCAGCATGCAGTCATAGTGCACCCGACACAACACCTTCTCCTCCACCAAGGCAAACTCCTCTCCTGTAGACAGTTGCCTCTTGCAGGAGAAGCAAGCAAAGCAGGCAAGGTGGTACACATTGCCCTTGGCTCGCCGTACCCAGTCAGTGGAGTGGATGCTTCTCCCACAGCACGCACACCAGGTCCTGTATCTTCTGTGTAATTAAGCACCAAGACTTATTAAATGATTCTAGAGCACAATGAACATTTCAGCCAATATCAGAATAAAGCTCAATGACATGTGCATACCACAAAGATTTATACATTAGCTTAACTGTAAATGTGAGTTTTACATGTAGCCTAAAAAAGAAAGTTCCTATTTTTCATAATGTCAGTAAAGGAAAAGAAAGTTGTGTTGTAGTGTGTTTGGGGTTTTCTGCACTGCAATGGCAATGCTTTCTCAATAGTCAGATAAATGGACAGATATAACACAATTAGTTGTCATGGCCCTATAAAGAACACTGAAATGTATTGGAAAAACCTACCTAAAATAGTCCACTTTGCAAAACACCTCCTTTTCTTTGATATAGCAGCTGGTGTGCCCGCCAAGCGAAGTCTGGCACACGCTGCACGACAGACAGCGCACATGCCAGCACAAGTCGTTCACCTAGATTTAACAACGATAAGACATTCAACATGGATCGACTCTTGAAATGTAACCTCCTTAGATAATGAATTTAATCTATACTTTTATGTCTATCAGTTTGGACATTAATGTCATTTCCCCTGGGAAAGTTTGTACTATTTTAAGACTGACAGCTTACAAGTGTTGCAACAAGAAAGTTTGTAGGTAGCTTAGCTTAGAAAAATCACTGAGCTTAGTGCGAAGGTTATCCTGGTATACCTTGAGCAAGTATTTATCCACAATTTCCTCCCGACAGTTTGCGCAAACCGTTTTCCCCAAACGAGTCGGTGATGCCATTCCTTGCGGTGAAGCAGAGGGGGACGAGAGAGAACTTGAGTCGACGTCCAAAACTTCTTCTGGTATTCCCTGGATGAAAACAGAGTTTAGATTCCGTTTGGTTTTACTAAACTTCCAGCAAATACAATGGCTAACTATGCGCAGATGTATCTGGTGAATGCGACGTTAGCTTAGGCTAGAATGAAACTTTTGTGCGCACCTGCGCATACAGATATTCTGGTAGCCTACTGTATCTCTATCCCAATTGAAGTTGCAGTCGTGCAGTTTGTATTTACCAGTCGGCTTTCCCTCCGGCTCTTTAGACACCTGCCCAGTTGCTCAGCGTCTCCTTCACAGTCTCCACACATGACGAGGTAGACTACTGAAGACTCAAATTCTCTCTGCAGACAAATGGCCAGTAGCAGCCTTTAAATCTCTTCGCTCCAACCCATAAATATGATCCACTTGTACGTTCACCATGACAACCTTGGCGATTATTAAAATAGCATTTGAAAGGGACAGATTCAAGTCTTTACTTACAAAAACAGCACTTGAGGTAGCCTAACAGTTATCCATGACGTATTACGCTCTTCAGAGCCACATTAAGGATTCGGAAACGCTTAACACAATGCATTGCCTCCAAACATATCAATTTCGCGTGCCAATCAAAACTACTGAAGAGTCTCTGGAAAAAAGAGAATTGATTTATTTAATTACAGCAATTACAAGCCAAAGTTTGTCACAAATGTCTGCCCTGTGCAACCTAAAGGTGAAGAGGTCTCATTAACTACTTGAGTTTTAATTGCTGAATGTTCGAGGACGAATGAAGACGGATGCTTCTTTGTAGCCAGCAATTTTAGTAACATTTTGAAAACATAGGTCACACCTAATATCGACGAGTCGTTTCATCGGGCGGCCAGGTCAAAATAGACAGCAATGACAGTTATTTTGAAGTTTCAGTGATTTCTTTAACTTTCTGTGGAGACCGAAATGTCATTTTTCATGAAACTTGAATACGAAATAAATAGGAATAATGGTTGGCGTGCTTGTTATTGTCGACATTTAGCCTAAATAAGAGCTTCAGTTTGCTAATCTATTTTTAGAACGAAGCGAAGCTTCTGATGCGTAAAAGCCTGTATATTCCTTTGGGATTAATAAAGTCTGTCTATAGTCTGTATGATCACTGATCTCAAAAGAATCACTACAATCTGTGATTTAAATAGCTTGTATTCAAAAGATCAATCAAGGATTTCAAAACAGTGGACATATATTGATAAAGACTTTGTAGTCTCAAAATGAACACAATGTAGGACATTTAGCAAAATAATTTCATGCAATCTTGTGAAAGGTTACAAAAAATTGCGCAACCACAAAAATGATTAATAAATAATTATTTTAAATTCTAAACTGGGATTGTGTTATTCTTGCTTTTTAAAATAAAGTTAAGGTTTTGTTTTGTGAGGGGACTTCATCCAATAGGCTACCTCAAAGCTCCAGTGCCCTTACTTAAGAAGTAAAGAAAACACGTTGGGTCACAAGTGCTTGGATTGCACTCCATAACTATGGCCAGACAAAATTGTTCTGTCAATTCGAATTAGAACAGCTTCTTGAATCAATATCTGACTTAAAGTATAATGATCTCTGGACAAGGTCGAGTCACTCTTTTGTTCGCTTCAGAAATTACTTCATTTAATAAAGGAATGCCACTAAAAGCATATGACAGCACTTTCTTAGTTTCTGCCATTTTGGAATAAATGTCTGCACTAACCTACAAAGAAGAAGGAGAAGTAGGCTACATATTTGTCATTAGGATATAAGCCTATCAATATTTTATAACACACCCAAACTATGCTTTAACACTGAATTTTCAGATAGGCCTAATGTTTATTTATTCCTGACTAGTGTTGTGTATTGCTAAAGCAAGAACAACTTTTCATACACTTAATGGTTATCTTTAATCTTTTAAACAGAATGTTTTCGTGTGTTTGTGTTTGTTCATTAAAACTATTTGACTTTTCATAACTTGCTATCTGTGGGATACTAACCTAGGATGTTGTGCTTTAAATTGCTGTTGTGCAGAGTAGGCTGTCATGATTTCTCATGTAACTTTCACTCCTCAGCTTTGGTCAGTGAAAGATATAAGATCCACACTGCCTGTGCGGCCATCATCAAAAGGGTGCAGAAGACCCCCTTAACCCTACACCCTAAACCCCAAAAGATTTTACAAACAGAGACACTGGACACTCGCCAGAATCTGGCTGAATCTCAGTGGCTTCCCTGATCACTAAGCCCTGAACCCTGAAAGACCTCTTGATTGGCTGATGATGTCAGCTGTCATGTAAGTTAGCCTGTCTTTGGTGGTTCAGGGCCTATAACAGTATAATAGATTAATAGTTAAGTAAAGTATTGAGATTCAGACACTGAGTTTAAAGGGGACAGAATGGATGGAGTATTGTAATGTTCTCTGATGTTAGAATAAATATATTTTCTCACTATTAGTTATCATGCCAAATGACACTTTTTTGGCAACCACGATTGAACTGCAGTTGATTTGTGAGATGTGACATAACAAGCAAGCTTAGTGGATATTTCCAAGCTCAAGATTTACATAACAAAAAGAGCACAACCATGTTTCACATTCATGACAGCATGCACAAGCTCTCCTATTCAAAAAGCTAAGGTGAAATGATTCCCTGTGTCTCAGCCTTAACAGCCCTCAGCCGTTTTTCTTCTCGACAAACTTGAATACCTCTAACTGAATACGTATATTGACCTTGTTTCATATTTAAAGTACTGTACATGTGATAACAATCCATTATAAACAAATGACAAAGGGTTATGACATTTCCTGAGAGTCAATAGTTTTACTTGAGGCTACAGTATAAACTCAACAAAACAATAGACAGAATCTACAGCATACAGTATAGGGAGATCTAACTCCAGATAAGTTTTTGTTGCTGTTATTAGTTGGAGTGAGTCAAATTAGTCAAAAAGCTTTTTAAAAAGGAACAAGGTAAACAGACCTAAGTCGCGGGCAAATACTGTTGTCAAATGTGAAAACGGTTTCGGACAGACCGACATAGCAGTGTACAGAGTCGCTGCATGTATCATTATTTGCTTTATTTTTTTTTTTATCAAAATGGGAAATAACTGCCAATCATGTGGTAAATATCACTGATCCCTGCATCTAACAAGCAAACAAAGGTTTCAAATAAAGAAGGTTCTCTGTATTCCATGACTGTTACCACCTACTGGGCAACATGGCCTTATTCTTCTTAGTCTACCTCCTTATTCACCACCCACACCAACGCACATTCATCCATTCTCTTCCCTTTGTTTGTACTTCCTATCACAGACTTGCATTGAAACATAGGCCATAATTACAGTACAGTAACAACATCTATTCTCAATTTAGTGTAAACATTTTATATCAATATTGATAAACTGGAAGTTTAAGTTACCAAAGCAGAAAAATCAGCTGTAGAACACCACTTCTAAAAACAGTAGGCCTACCTTGTGCAACATGGCTTTACTTTAGTAAAATAGAAACCAAAATATGAATAGGTGAAACGCAAAGATATCTTTAGAAATATGTCCATCTCCATTATTGTTCTGTTTTTTGTAATAGGCTACAGAAAGCAATGGCACCTATGTTTGAAAGAAATCCTATCATCACCTGCTACAGCATCTTTTGGACAAAGGTATGTCTTTAGGTCTCTGTCAGCCCTGTGTTGAAGCCACATTCGGGCATCCCCACACAACTCTGCAATGTGATCTCACACGGTTGGGGGTTTCCAACCCAACAGTTATAGCAGGATAATTGTTCAGCTCTGAAAATAGCACTGGTTTATTCCTTTTGGTAACCATCTTCTCTGTGACCATATCTCTGTATCTAACATCAGGCAAAAACACAGATGAACAACTGCGCTACTGTTACTCTGTCACAATACATCATCTGCTAACGCGTTCTAACATGCTCCGCAGTGTATCGAGCATCTATCTCTGTGTTCTCTTACACTACAACACTCTTTAGATGGGGGAGATACATAGACCAGTTCTTGCTGGTACTGGTGGGTCAATTCACACAGAGCAAACTGACCTGAATGGGGGTTGGATGGAGCAGTACCCCCATGTTTGAGATCAAGCTCTGAGAGGAGAGGAGAGATGGTTGAAGTATACTGTAGTTATGGATTTAGGCGAAACTTCGGACACCCACAGAGATAATGCTCAAGCCAAAAAAATGTGCCTGCTCTGCGGCTGGTAACTAACCCACTGTTATGCACATCGGACATGATCTCTTATAGATTACTTTTGTGGAGCAGATTGAACGTTTGTCTTTGTAGTGCCACATGTCACAAGTAGAGAACATTACTGTGGTAAGAATAGAACAATACAAAGAGTCTCAGACAATAGACTTTGCATGCTTGATCAGGTTACACTTGTCATGAAATAATATACACCATGACCAAATGCCATTCATTTTAGACACATCTCCGTAGCATGGTAGCACTTATGCATAGGATGCTAATCTAATTACAATTTGTTCCTTGAAATTTTCATGAAGCATTTTTGATGTATAACATCACATTATCAAGAATCCGTTCAAATCACTCCATGGGTCTATCTTCATGAGTTCAGAAATAACATTGTCCTTTTCCAAGTAACATTGTCT
This sequence comes from Sardinella tawilis, assembly GCA_030264315.1. Lineage (NCBI taxonomy): Eukaryota > Metazoa > Chordata > Actinopteri > Clupeiformes > Clupeidae > Sardinella > Sardinella tawilis. Next base: position 16,617,845 of record JASCQY010000002.1, read on the forward strand.
GCTTAGGTAAAATTTCATTACATATCCATGAAATGAAATTTTCAAATTCTCCTTAAAGTTGCCAATGAATAAATGAATGTACGAAGAAAATGAATGAATAAATGAATGAATGAACAAATGAACGTACGTACGAACGAATGATTGAATGAACGTGTGGCTGCAGGGCATAGGCAGTGGTTCAGCTGTAGTGTACTCTTGTTAATTCGACCCTTCCACCCAAAATTTTGACCTCTGCTTCCCTCAGCCAAGACCTGCTCATTTGTTTTAATAAAACGGGGGCATTATAATTGACTGGTTTACAATTGACATGTCAAGCAGGCCTTGCTTTCCCTCCTCCCTTTTCCCCCCTTCTTTCTTTCAGCATAACCTTTTCTATGTGCAGTGAATAGTCTCTTGTCCCGACTGCCTTTGAGCACGTCTGAAGGATGCCTGGTGGCTGAGGTTGGGGGCCGATGAGGGATTCAGTCGGAGTGTGTGTGGCACAAAATGGCAGTGTGAGAAGCCTGTGATTGCCACGCGACAGCAGGCAGGCCGGCAGGGACGGCAGGCAGGCAGGCAAGCAGGCAGGCAGGCAGGACGGGGCCACAAGCGCATGCAGCCCCAATCAGAGAGCCATGGAAAAAGGGGCCCTAATCAGTGAGTAATGGCCCACTCGACAATCACACAAGCACAAAACTGCACCGTTTAACACTGATTGCAGTAGCTGGGTGACCCCCCTACGCCTCACACCCCCAAACACATATACCCCACCCCAACCACCCAACACTCCACCCACCCTCCCCAATCCCCCCCGCCCTCTCTCTCTGTATCTCTCCACACACACACCTCCACTCTGCCCTGCCCCCCACCAAACCTCAAGAATTCTCCACATCTCCGGGCTGCTACCCCTCCTCACACATCCCCACCACCCCAGCAAAACACCAAGACCTTTTCCTGAACAGAATTCATAATCACCAGATGTCTATTCGAAGGCTAATTGTTATTTTAAGAAATGAAGCTTTTATTCAGGCAAAAAAAAATCTTGATTACAATAGTTAATAAATGCTTTGAAGGCATTTTACAGTCTGCATATAATTATTTGACCTTGTGTCTCGAAGTTTGAGAAATGTTTCATTCTCTGTCAAGAATGAAATGATCAAACCTTAACTTTGGAAATGTTATAGAAATGTTGTTCCATTGTTCACATAGATGAATGCTATTACCATGCACAAATTATTATGCATTTACTGAAATATTAGGCCTATCAACTATCCAAAAATCTATGCATACTTCAAGAGCCTTTGCGGTTTGTTGTTTAGTTAATTACCTAATTAATTAAAAAGAAAGAAACACAAATATATGTCCTGGAGGGAAATTAGGCAACATTTAAATATTAAGCATATTTGTCAAGTCCCACCGACAAGTCCCACCAACTGCATAGACTGCTATTAATTATGTGCAACTGTGAAAACAAACATCCAATTAAGCCCGGTTTACACTCTCGCTGCTATAAACACAACTGTGCCATTTCCCTAGCACTTGCCTGCATTGCTGTAGATTTGTTTTTCTCGTCTTTGTTTTCAATGGGACTTTAAACATGTATGAAACTGTAATCCTCTGCATGACTTGTATTATTCGCACAATTCACAAGGTGATTGATCATACCCCTCTGATTGACAGGCTAGTTACCCTTACATATCTAATTTCAGTCACAGTATGATGGGAATGCAACGTATAATTTTTAAAAATGTATTTTCTTAATGAACATAGCCTAATGTTAGCCTCATTTTCTGTCTAGTGTGACTACCTCATACTTGTTATCTCCCAAAAATGTGGTGTAATGAAGGAACTGTTAGAATACACAATTTTAATCCTAAATTATAGATCTTGTTACTTCTCTCCAGATTATAAATATCTTCAGATTTTACCGTAATTATTTCTGATATAAAATACTAAAATAAGTGACAAAACTACGAATGAATGAGCCATATTTATAAACTGGTTTCATTGTAGAAGTAATCACTGATCAGTCTCAACCACTAATGGCACAACCTTGCTTGCTAAACAAATCGCTACATTTTTATGTATGGCTGCTTAACCTTTCACCATTCTACAAGGAAAAAACATAATATCTCTATCTTTGACTCGCAGCTGCCTTGTAAAATGGCAGACATACAGGTACTGTCGGCTACAAGATCAAAGTGTGGGTGAATGAATGAATGAATGCATGAATGAATGAATGAATGAATGCATGAATGAATGAAAGAATGAAGTTGTTTATTTCACTCCACCACTTTAAACATCGTGAATACAGTAATACAGCTGGAGTACAACTGCTCAGAAACCATGTAGGTAGAGTGAAATGGGTCCCCCAATGAAGCTAGGAGAAGCTTATAAGTAGGGGCCCATAGTTCATGAAAAGCAGCAACACAGAAAAAATTATAAGCAATTACAATATGTGACACTAAGTACATACAGCACTCCTATGCATCCACCAATCGCCATCTGTTGTCAAGATGATGACTGGTTGGTGAATGCCTGGGCATCTCCAGATCATAGACAACAATACATAAACACACAATCATACATATCACAAAACATACATCACAGTAGACATACAAACACGATACATCCCAGTAGGCCCATAGATAAACAGTTTTTCATATAGGTTCGTAGAAGATGATTTATTAAAGTTTCTTAAAGTTGGAGATAGAGGGCGACACCTTGAGAGCATCATCAAGCCCGTTCCAAATGTGCGGCCCCCTACAGGCAACACTTATGTTGGTACGCACACATTTGCGTACTAATAATTTGAAGTTGTAAAGTAGTTGTAAAGTTCCTGTAACAAATCGGAGGCTGAGCATAGTCACATAGTTTCCTTTGTATTAGTAGCCTATTACACCAGTGTCAGTTTTATTTTTGTACATAGCTAAATATTGTGTGTGGTGTGTATGGAACATTGTGATATTTGAGTAGAGATGCCCGTGTACTTTGTTACAGTATTGTGTTTGTTGACACAATTTCACTGCATTTTTTACACTAATCAATTTTTACATAAACTTCCTTGTATCCTTTTATCCTTGTTACTGGTATATGCACAGTAAAAGCTGACCATAAAATGTATGTGTTACACTGTTGTATTTCAGTCTAGTTTAAAATGAACATTTAAAGGTGACCTATGAGACCTTGCGTGGTTTTTAGCGCAATTTTATTTTGATCAGCTTGCTGCCTGCCCCCTAAATACACTGTGAAAAAGTCCGGTCTCTGGAGACAACACAGGGGCTGTAAAACATCAAAAAAAAAAAAAACACTATAGGGCACCAGCTGTGCACCAAAACAAAACAAACCACATTTCAGCCAAACACCAACAAAATGCTTTTGGGGAGGGGATGGGAGTTAGGAGTTAGTGAACATGTACATATGGGTGGGGGGCAGTGAGAAAAGTTGATTTAGTAGGTTGAATTTGAGAATAGCCTTTTGTTTGTTGACATGGAACGTCAACAGAAGTGAAATCAATCAGGATCTCATAGTGCACCTTTAAAACACATCGTTTTTTGCACATTTTATGTATTTTAACTATTGTCTAACATTTTGGTGTATTGTGTTGATACAAGAGAGAGGGAGAGAGAAATTGTTTGTGCGTGTGTGTGTGTGTATGTGCGTGTGCGCCACTCCAAAACCCTTTGGTGAACTATGATAATCAGTGTTGCTCCTACATGTATGGGTCACTCTTGTGCGCAGCAGATTTCCAAAAGGAGGACAGAAAGGTGGGCTGCCTGAGCCTGGGAAAGCCCATCCTGATCTGCAAACGACTGGGTTTCACTCTGCAGCTCAGTATGACCACCAGGTCTAATTGATGGTTAATGGTAAACTATGCAAGCCTGCTCCCCCCACAGGTGGCAATTTCTGAAAAAAATAAAAATAGCAAATAGATTGTATATTCTCACCAATCCATGTGGATTAGTCTGCAAACAAAACATATGAACCAGCAATGGTCATTCTCGTGGAGTTACATTGACTAATAAGGTAATAAACTTGATTTTAACTTCATTCTGCTAGGTTAATAGTTATTCAGAGTGAATAAAACCGAAGCCCTGTTGTCTGAGGCTGCCGAGTGCTGTCAATAGATATCAGAACGACAGCAGTAGGTACAACGTAGACCAAATTTGTGAACTGGCTGCAACCGCTAACTGATTAGGGCATATGAAAACAAAACAGACATCAGTTAGCGTTCGCTGCCGTTTAGCTATTCGGTCTACTGTGCATGAAAATCTATCGTCCTCATACCTATCGATATCAATGTGAAACAACAGGGCTATGTGTTGATTGACTCTGGAGAATTCCTTTAAATTTTGCATGTGCCGAGTCCTTTCCACTGCAAGTGTGTTAACGGCACGAGGAAACAAGGCCAGCGAAATAGTCTTCATTCACCCTGGATTGAGCCGTACGACCATCTAAGTAACTACAGAGCTGATAAATTAAAGGTGCACTATGCGATCCTGAATGATGTCACTTCTGTTGATGTTCCATGTAAACAAACAAAACACTACTCTCAAATTCGTGCTACTAAATCAGCTTCTCATTGCCTCCCACCCATATGTGTATGCTCACTAACCCCCACGCCCTCTCCAAACCATCTTGTTGGTGTTTGGATGAAATGTGGTTTGTTATGTTTTGGTGCCTAGCCTGTGCCCTGGAGTTTGACGTTTTATAGCCCCTGTGTTGTCTCCAGAGAACAGACTTTTTCACAATGTAGTCAGGGGGCAGGCAGCAAGCTGATCAAGGAGAGATGCCTACATTTTGAGACTCAAATGAAATTATGCTAACAACCATGCAAGATCTCATAGTTCACCTTTAACCTTAAAACGTTGGGTGAATAGAGGCTCACTCGGCTCCCCCTTCTGCTTCTTCACGCATTAACTTTTGCAGGATGAAAACGGCATCCCCTTGTCAGATGAAAATGAATGAATGGAACCGAAATGGGGTTCATTTTCTTGACTGTCAACATTCAACATACTCTTCAAAAAGTATCATCACTATTGTTTGATTTGCAAACAAATCCATTTTTGGAATGTTGTCAGTTTTTTTTAAGAAAATTGGCGACTGTAGGGGGAGCACCGTAGGTTTAAAAAAAAAATAAATTGCTTGATTTAATCGAAAAAAACAAAAAGACAGAATATTAATCCAAGCCTATTTAAATGAGTAAATATGGTCAAATGAAACATTTAAATATCAAAAGTTGCTTTAGAAAAGGTAGGCTAATTGTGGAAACGAGAGGGCTTCCTAAGGACACACAATAGAAACTGTCCATGTGAAAGGAGATAAAATTGTTGGGGGATGTCTGGCCCCCTGCTGTCTACCTAGTTCTCCAAGTGCAGGACCTCCTGGGTTTACAGATTGATTGTATAATTGGTACTGAAGGAAATTCAGCTCCTGTGGAGTCAGGCTCATCAAAGAGAACTATAGTCAGTCCTGCAGATTCCTAAACTCTCTAAGCTCTCTCCCAGCTCATGCATTGCAAACACATAATGATTACAGGACATCATTCTAGCTTACCTGTCAGTTTACGAAAAGACAAAAAGTATAGCCTAAGGTCTATATAAAGCATTTTATGTTATGTTAGTTAATGAGTGCCTATACATTTTGGAACCTTTGGAATATTTAATTGCAAATCCTAAATTATTAAGATTTACAAGATAGCATACAGTAAATGACTGCTTCTGTATGAACCCCTTTCAATAAATCAAAAGCTCATTGGATGTGTAGCCAGTAACGTTGGACCCTTCTCTGTAAACCTCCAGTTGTCATTTTTGATCAACGGCGCCCTCAAATGCTGAGGTTCATTAGTGCATTTGACAAGCCATCAACCTCCACTATTGCCAGTAGGGGGCGGTAATACACTGTAGTCTACTCGCTTTTGTTGCACTCTGCTTCTTACAAACGGATTTGACCAGGTTTTTGACCAGGAATTTATTCTAAGAATTTCTTGGCCTGCAGACTATAAATAGACGGCACAAAAACAGCAGGCATCATTAAAAATGGAAGTTAGATTGTAAGGTTTCTTTTCTATGGGCAATCAAAATGAAAGGCCTAGCATGCATTTGATCTGTCCATTTTAGTCCTAGTATTTAGCCTATGCATGGCCATTAAATAGCCTACTGTTAAGGCTTTATAATAGGCTAGGCTATAGCAGGATACTAAGAGACTATGCATTAGGCTAATAAATGCATTAGGCCTGTACTTTCCTTAAGAAGTTATATGAATTAACCTAACTACATAATCATATTACTGTAAACACAGGGTAGCCCTACAGCTTGAAAACTGTTTTAATGTGCATTCAGAAAAATGCATTTTTTAGTCATAAGCATTAGGAGTTAAAGAGACTTACAAGCTTAGCCAATCTCTGGCATGGCATCGTCACGTGATACTCCATAGCAACGCTGGCTGTCATCAGCTGGTTCAGGCGCAATGAAAAGTGCAGGATGGAGACAGTTCGAACAAGGTGTGAAGAACTCGAGTAACTACGTGCCGCCCAGTCTAATAATGTGTCGGCAGGCTCTGTGAGGAAGTGTCAGATTGTTCAAAACATTCCAGCAAGTTCAAGGAGTAACTGCGCGTCCCAATCATGAGTTATCTCAGTCCAGGGTATGTATCCTGCCTTATGCACCACTTAGACACGACTTAGGCTTTGCAATTAATCATTTTCTTGGTAATTTTGCACTATGTAGAGCTACTATGTTGCAATTCTTAGCAGGCTAATACGACTGACAGTGGACTGACTGTTGAATGATTGAACTTCAAGGACAGAGAAATGCGTAGGCCTGTTATAGTCTTCTACTTTGAGGCTGATTTAGATCAGCTTTTTTGCATGGAAAGTGCATAGCCTACAACCGTTGTCATTATAATGTCAAATTTGATTCTGTACAAATAAGTGTATGTGGCCGACTAAAAGTCAATGAAAATGTGTAGTTATTTAAGAACTGTCTTGACACAGAGGAAGTCTTGCCACTGACATTTAAAGCTATTATTCACTGTTAAGGATCCTTGTCATCTTCTGCACTGTAAGGTGTAGCTTTATTGTCATTGTTTTTGAAAAAGAAGAAAGGAGAGAGATAAATGAACACAGAAGGGGTATGGGTCAAGTGTGCTATCCATCCTAATTCCAAAAGAAATGAGACACCTGTAATGGTATACTTCACCCGATAGTTGTAGAGATCCTGTTGTCTTCCTTACAAATGCTTGAGGAAATCAAATCTGTGTTGGAAAAAGCTAGCTACCAACAGCAAAGCATTTCCTAAGGTACAGTTGACACCAGTGTAATCACTCAGTTACTTTGTGACAATTGCCCTTGAAAACATTATGTGATCTATTGTTAGGGTATGGTTACTGTTGCAAACACGTTGTGAGCAGAATATGGCTGAAATATACTTGATAATATACTAGACAGTATATTTTGCTGCTGTAGGCTCTGCAATAATTTGATAATAAAGTTTCAGTCAGATTCCACAACACAACACATGCATGTAGCATATTTGCCAAACTCTCTAATGCAAGCTTAGAGTCATGATAAAGAGTTTGAGCATCAATATCAATGGCAAGAACAACAACTACAGTTCATAGATTTTACTGTAATGAACTACACTGTATAGGCAAACTACAGTGTGTTGTTCATTTTCCTCCTCTTTAGACTCCTTGAAGCCTACAACAGTCTCACAGACAAGCATCTGATAGGATATTTTAACAACACAAGAATACGAAGGCATCTCCGGAGAGCTGGACTGGTATGGAGGGTTGGCATTTTGTTAAAGCTAATTAGGTGTATGACAAGGGGACCACTGTATAAATCAACTCAATTCTTGTGTAATTACTTTCCTATGGTAATTGATAGGCCATTTTTTATGTTAAATGAAGCACAAATGCATTATTTTCAATTTCACATGTACAGTAGGTCTATAGTGTAGCACTTTTTCCTACTACAATCATAGACCATATAGTCATGTTTGTAATTGATACCATCAGTCACTTCAAATTAGCATTATAATAATCTCAGCAAAGCAAGCAAAACTTTCTGAATCTCATAAATCCTTTTTCATAATTATGCAGTATGTATTGCTATGTTAGATTAGATTCTTTTCCTCCCTTCACAAACAGAAGGCCTACTGTATATTAAGAATATGTTTAGTCTATCTATTGATGGCTTTATCACACTACATTTCATGTGATTAGATCACTAGAAGTGGCCGGATTGTCCCTGAGAAGGAGTACCGACAGAAGCTCATTCACAGAGCCCACCAGAGGCATGTGCGAGAATGTCTGGCCCAGGCCATCTTCCACAAGGTGCTCGACATGGAGGTCAGACCAAGTCCTTTTCCTGCCAATATACAATTAAGTTATTAGTGAAAAATGCTATCAGAATACTAATAACTACTGACACGTGATAAGGAACATAATAGAGATGGTATTTTTAGGTGCTTGTATATAACTTGAGAGGTGTTTTTAGAGATATTCTTTGCGCCTGTAAAAAACTTTCACAGATACAGAATGTAAAAGGTAGCCTACCGTACCTAAAATACACAACATTGAAGTCAGAGACATGAATCCATAATATAACATACATGTAGTACTAACAATATCATTATGGTATTCATTGTGTATTTCTTTTTTTACTTAACTCAATGTAGCGAGCACACCAGACAGAAATCAAAAAGAGGCTTGAGGAATTTGCTAGGAGAGAGCGAGTGTACAAAATCAAGGTATAGTGCATTTTGATATTCTGTTAATTAACAATAAGCAACCATTTGATTATGTTGTAATCTCTATAAACCTGTAACCCTGTTGTTAATAAGTGTTATATTTGTCTGTATTCATTATTTTTGTCTAAATTTGTGTAAGTTGACAATTGTATTTGAAATCCCTTACAAAAATAAAATGTTTACCGCAAGTTTGCAGCAAACTTGCAGTTAATTTGTGGGAAGCAGTCAGCTAAGTTTGCCACAGGTAACAGTCAGCTGCTAGTGGCAAATCTCACAACAATGACAGTTTGCCAGAGGTTTGTGGCAAGTTTGCAGCAAGGTCATATTTTCATATGCAAATTAGTTTGCAGCAATATGGCGGCATTTTTATGGCAGAAGCTTATTTTTTGTCTCTCTCAATCTGATTTCTAGGTGGAGCGATCCAAAAGACATGAGGATGATTTCGTCCCCATGCTGTCCCCACGACCTCCGACTGGCCCGAGGGGGAACCACACACAGCAGTCTGGGCCAGAAGGGGAGATGTCAGAGTCTTCTGAGTCTGTGAGTGACATGGGTTTCTCCGGGGGTCCAACTCAATTCAATTCAGTTCAATTCAGTTTAGTTCTGTTCAGTTTTTATGTATAGTTTTTAGTACACAGACAATTTAATTTTAGGTATTAGGCAGCCTGAACCACTTGTAGCCTTACAGCAAGCAGTAAGCCATTAAGGAAAGGAAACACTTCTATTTATAATTTCTGCCTAACATTCCAGGTGTGTGGTTAATATGTTAGTGTGTGTACAGTCTAGATATCATTCACAGCTTGATTTAATAGACACCCCATATGAAACCATTTCCAGGAAACATACACATTTAAACTGTGCATACTGGGTTCATTAGTTAAATAGAAAGATGTTTTTGATCTACAAATTTATATGAGAGCTGTCAACAGACCCTTTAGACAATATTTCAAACGAAGCTACCTATACATTTTTCCGATCATAAATTCATTCATTACACACAGTGTTACCTGGGTGCTCTTTATCCTCCTGGTGCAGGAAGAGCTAGCGGTGCCGTTAGCTCATCTGGTTTGCACTGTCAGATAGTTGCCAGGCATACGTCTGTGTTTACTGGAGCAAGGCATTAAGATGTTTGCTTCCCTTTGGACCCATTATGCTCACGTTACACATCAGCTCAAGTGGGACGATTAGCAGCCGCTCATAATAATCTCTGTTCCAACACCCATGTAGTCCCAGTCAAACTGTTCAAATACACGGCTGACAGAAGGAGGCTTAGTATAGGCTTTTTATGTGTGCCATCCACGCTCTCCGCCGCTCGCTGCCCCGAGTCCTTTTGCAAACTCTGCAAACAGACTCAGCATGCCGTGACTTGCACAGTGTGCTTTTCTGTGTTGTTGTGCCAATCATCGGGACTGCAGGTTGCTCTGTAAATAATGATAATTGCCTGTTTGTTCTGATGCAGTACTAGGACATCCAGCAAAAGTACTTACTGAATACGAAGCAAAACTATGTAATCAGTCCTAACCATGCAGAGTATTTTTTTGTCTTATAATAGTCATATCAATAATAATAATCACTCTTATTTTACAAAAGGTGTTCTCAACATGTTGTCAATTGTGGGGTACAATTACTATTAGTGGAGAAAAATGCTGCTTAAAAAGCATACAAGAAATCAGATCAGTTCCCAGAATGAATGCGTATGGTGATGTTTACCTGCAGCCTGGCTCCTCGCGGCCCAACACTGCCCCTGGGAAGATGCAGAGGCCAGTGCGGCTCAAGCCCATTGACAGGAACAGCACCACAGCATCTGTGAAGAGAACCCCCCCTAGCTCCAGGAACCAGGACTCATCAAATGACACCGACCAGCCACTTAGTGTAAAAAGCTTGACTGACAAATAATTATTTCTCTTTCAAAAATACAGTAGATTAATCGCCTGTCTGATCCACGAAGTTTGACGGTTGCTTTCGTATGTAGCTGAAGTCAAGATATGTGTGCTTGTGAGTGTGTTTGTTTGTTCATGTGTGTGTGTATGTGTGTGTTTTTCTTAAACAGCTGGATAGGGACATGAGGCATTGGAGTATGCGAGAGTACAACAGCACCGTGTCCCCCTACCGGCTTCCTGTAATCAACAACTATGTGACGCCAGTGCCACCCCAGACCAAGAGGAGAGAGAGGGGCATGAAAGGCTCTTTCAACGGGACAAGGGGGCGACGACTACGGCCAACAACAGCCCCCAGTATCCCTGCCAACACAGAGGTCTTGCTTTTCACATTTGTTTTGATTTATAAACAGCAGCAAAATAATTCATTTTAATTTTTGTTTATTTTTGTTTTAATTGTTTTAATTTGTTTTAATTTTAGTTTTTTGTTTATATAATGCCAAAACAATTGAAAACGCATTTAGTATCAATTAATAGTATCAAAATGCAAACATATGGCCTGGGGGCCATACTTTCAAAAAGCTGCATGTGTGGCATGTGGCATTCAAATAATTTTGCTTTTACAGTGCAACACTACAAAGTTCTCATGACCATGACCTTGAATTGAATTAAAACGTTAATAATTGAAATATACGATTGGTTTCTACAGGATTCTGCGTTACTGAGGACATCATTGCAAAGCAAGGTGACTGTCACCATGGTGTACTTTGGGAGGAGTGTGCACCTGTCCCATGACCTGATGGACTTGGGGGACGAAGTCAAGGCCTTCCAACAGCACTGTGGAGGGGAGAACCTCTGTGTCTACAAGGGCAGACTGAGAGAAGGAGGTCTGTATCTCTGTGTATGTAACGGATGCCAGCTAGCATAGCTCGCCGTGTGGAACGTTAGTAAAGCTTCGCTACGCTTCAACAACGCCCTCAGTCGCTTGACTGAGAGCCTGGGCTTTTCAGTAGAGTGGCTAGGGCGTTTGCCTCCCGATCCGAGTTGCTGTGTTGTTGTGAGGTCGCGGGTTCGAGTCCGGGCGTGTACAGGGCTGAACTAGCGCGGATGAGCTCGGTTGCAGTGGTGCCGTTGACCCGGACGGGAGTAAAGTTTAGGGGGAAGAGTGTAACGGATGCCAGCTAGCATAGCTAGGCGTGTGGAATGTTAGTAAAGCTTCACTCCCGACGCTTCAAGAACGCCCTCAGTCGCTTGACTGAGAGCCTGGGCTTT
>JASCQY010000002.1:16629825-16641299 GCA_030264315.1 Sardinella tawilis
GAACCAGGTTTTGTATTATGCTTGGCCAGACCTTATGCTAAGTTAGCATTGGTATTGTCGTGTCAACCAGGCTGAAATATTCCTGTACATTATTTTTTCACTTCCACCTACAGTATATCCCCTTAGTGGTTCTGCAAGTCAAATGTCCACCATGGAGACTACATGTATATTCACAAGAAAGCAGAGGATGTTCTCAAAGACTTTTGCTCTCTCCCAGAGACGTTCCAGTTCATCTCAAGGCGGCACCGTGGGTTCCCCTTTAGCCTGACGTTCTACCTAAATGGCCTCCAGGTAGACCGTCTGAGCTCCTGTTGTGAGTTCAAGCACCGGAAGGGCTCTCGACTGGGGGGCCGTCATGGCCACTTTGGGTTCTTCAGTGTGGATGGGGCCCAGCCCTGCTACAAGTAAGACACGTCCTCCTCCAATTCCTCCAGTCATTCTCCAGGCTATGGAGTACTGGATGGATTTCAGCCATTACAGTTTTGAAAGATAATTCTCATTATAGCCTAAATCTGCCAGAGAGTAAATTCCAGTATTTAGTGTTGAACTAGAAACTAGTTTTGATCATGGATTAAGTGTCCCTTGTGTAAGCAAATGTTGATGCGTCTCTATTAGGTGTATCATTGCCATGGGGCTGGACAAGAAACCAACTCCTCCACCTAAAAGAACGAGTGACGGTACAGGAAGCAGTGCGGCCATTGAGCTGTGTCCTGAGCCTGCACAGGAACCAGCTGAGGTGCAGGAACATCAAGTTGAAAGGAAAGAGCTAGAGACAGAGACGGACTCAACCCAACCGCACAGCCTTAAGGCCGAGGAGGAGGCAATGCAAGACGACCAGCCTAAAGATGGTGAGAGGATGTTCATGTGTTCCTTTGCTTCCTAAGTTCTTGGTAATGTCACACCTCCTGTACATGTTGAGCTACTGGAGTGATAGTCAGACACCTGTTTTCTATCAGATTATGAGGAGGACTTTGAGGCAGACGATGAGGGTCCTGTTGAGGACGGAGGTGAGGAGGCTGACGGAAAATCACCCTCTCCCACTAATGAGGGGAAAACACAGGACGAAATCCAAGACGCCCCCGAGGGTGAGCCGGCGGAACACAACAAACGCCCCGCCAGCGAGGCTGAAGATGAAGATAAGACCGGTGAGTGAAGAGTGTGTCAACTTTCCAACACACCATTCACCTACAGTACCAGGAGCACTAATTTGCATACTGATCCCATTTACTTTACCTGGGCTGTCATCACTGAGATCTGCCATAAGTCCAAATTGTTCAAAGTTAAGTTTCTGCTCAACAAAAACATGTTTACTGTGAATGTTCACCTCTGGTCAAAGAATATCAATGCTCCTGATGTCCACATGCTGTGAGACTTGTCATTTCTGCCCATCCTGCTTCTTCTTCTTCTGCAGATCAGAAAGAGACTCGATCTGTGTCATCCGGAGGTGCCTCAAGTTGTTCTGGCAGCGATGCTGAGGACAGCGAGGTTGAGGTAGAAACCAAGGAGGACAATGCTGCCGAGACAGTCAAGACCTCAGAGCCGATACCCCACGCTGAACCAGAGAACCCTGTTCCCATGGAGACCTCGGACAAGGACCAGCAGGCGGAGGATGCTGAGATGATGGAGGTGAGCTCTCCGGCCCCTACAGAGCCTGCTGCCTCAGCTGAGGCTGCTGTTGAGGCACACACAGACGCTCGTGACAGTGCTGGAGACAGCCAGGATAAAACTGAGCTGGAGGTATCAGACAGCACAGAGGCGCAGGCTGTGGGTACGGATGATCCAGCAGGTGGGTCTGCGGCTGAGAGCGAACCTGAAAGGGGTGAGTATCCACATGAGGCGACCCTTGTCTGTGTTGGCTGAGAGCTTGTGTATTGATGGTGTTTCTCTTCTCGGGGAGCTGGAACATGGTCTTCACCTATGCCTCACCCACTTTTATCATTTGAACATCAATTTAGGCTGAGAAAATCTAATATTAACTTCTCTATAGTTTTTCAGTTCATCTCAATGTGAGAGGATAGAAATCAATATAAATCTGTACGAAACAATATAATTAGGCCTTATGTCAAACATATAATATTTAACATATAATACCATTCAGATATTCAGCATGTCCACTGCAGTAGTTTAGTCATTCCCATGAGGCAGTTGGACACTTGTTCTGTCTTCCTGTTAATGACTTGTTTTCATTGGGCTTGTGGGTCTGCCTGAATGTTTATGTTTGTTGTGTTGACGTGTGTAAACTGTGATAAACCTCTTGCCTTTCCGTTGTCTGTTCAGTTGACATCCTCTTGACCTACGCTGAAAGTCAATTTATTATTGATTGTGTTGACAAGTGGTGTCTTTGGTTGTGTTTATCTATGCACTGTATACCAGTATTTTTTGGACTTGATGCCTTTCCCCATAGTAAAGCCTCTGCAATTTGTGTTAAGTTTGCATACAGTTTTGAAAAAGAATTTAAAACAGACTTTGATAAAAAAACTGAATAAAAGAGACCAATGAATCAAGTCTCTGAAAATGCTGAGCTGAATGTTTTCATTTATTCATTTAATTGTGTTTGCTATTCTCTTTCACTTCTAATGTATGTGAAGTGGCATTTGCATGTTAAGGTGGTTTATGGTGGCCATTTGATCGGCATGCGTGAAGAGTGTGATCAGTCCTGTGAAGGACTTCATCTTCTCACTCTCTGTCCTGTCTCTCTGGTTGGTTATTCATATAATTTTTAAAAATGTCTCTCAAAATTAAGCACAATTTGCCATGTTGCCAAGATTTTGATCAAAAATATCTGAACTGAGCAAATGATCAAGAATTTGCATGTTTGTTGGTCATTTGCATGTTGTGCTTTTGATCACTCTTTTTTTCATTACATTAAATAAAATTAAATGATTTTATTATGGTGTGTGTGCTTTATTGTCCATTGTATTTTAATCTCTTAAAATTATGTGACATCTCCACCATTAATTTATTGACAATAAAGACACCACAATATTTTGTTAAACTGCTTTACTGAGCCCTATCCTCTTTGTGCTCATTGCATCTTAAGCCAAGTCTGTGCAGGAGAAGCTGGCAGAAGCCATTTTGAGCGAGGCACATTCAAGCCCAGAACCTGAGCTCAGTGACACCAGCACAGAAGAAGAGGAAGAAGAGTCTTCAGAGAAAACACCACAGGATACAGCAGGTCTGTCCTTCCTCTCTCTCTGTCAGCATCATCAATACATTTACGGTAGAACTATATCCAGTCACACAAGGTGACTTCAAGTTCATGTTTCTCACTTGAACTTCATACGAAGTGACATGTTCATGTTTGAATTAAATCTGAAAGTTCAAGTTCAAAAGTTTAGTAATATTAGCATGTTGCTCTACAGAATTATATTATACCTTATGACTAAATTTTTTAAGTCTGTAATTGTAGGCCACCTTTATAATAACATCTGTTTATCTGTCCTTACAGCTGTTGAACCAGAGACAGGTGTGGCCCTCAGCTTACTACAGCCTGAGAAAGGACAGGATGAAGAATGTGAAGAGGGCTCTAAGGAAATTTCAAATGAGGAGAAGGACATTTCAAATGAGGAGACAGGTGCACAGGCCAGTGAGGAGAGGGGCCCATCACCTGAACATAAAGAGAAACAAACCACAGATGAACAAAATGTTGAAGCAAGAGAGCCAGGTGTTGAAAATGAAAAGACAGTGGACCCAGAGGAGAAGGTGAACCCAGAGGAGAAGGTGGAACTGACGGATGAGAGTGGTAAGGAAGCACTAGAGACCCCTGCTACTCCAGATGGTGAGAAGAAAGAAGAGATGGAGTCCAATGAAGCGACACAGACACCACTTGTGACTGAGACTGAAACTGAAGCAGAAAAGAAGGATCAAGATATTGAAGAAAATGCCAAGGAACAGACGGAGGAGTCCAGCACCATTGCCAATGAAACTGAAAGCACAAGTTTAGAGAACAAAGAGGAAATTGCTGAGGAGATGAAAGAGGCTAAGAACTCTGAAACACCACTTGAACAGCAGGAGAAAGAAGAGGAGGAAAAGAAGGACTCAAGTGAGAACACAGAAGAAACAACCATGGGAGAGCCTGCAGTCTCAGAGACTGAGGTACAAAAGACAAGCGAGGAGCCTTCAGAGAGTGTGATGACAGTTTCAGAGGTGGCACACTCTGAAGAGCCATCTGCTGATGACACAAAGAGGGAGGAGGTGACCCCAGATGACCAGGATGGGGTTGCTGAGAGTGAAGCAGCAAAAGCAGATGATGCAACAGCACATGATGACAGCACCGATGTGGACAAAAGTACGACACAAGAACCAGATAGCAGCATCGTTGAAGCATCAGAAAAAGCTTCTGATACAAACATTGTTGAGAAAGCAAATGAGAAAAACAGTGATGAGAAGTTGGTAGATGGAAAGACAGTTGAAAGTGATGAGAATACTGTTAAAGATGGGAATGATACTGAGAGTACTGAGGAGAAAGATAAGATTGAGGAGGAAAAATCTAACAATGTAAATGAAGGACAAACTGAAGTTAAACGAGAGACTTCAGAAAATGAGAGTGCAGCTATGGACAGTGAGGAGAAGATGGTAGATGAACTAAGAGAGGATAAGGACAGACCTGTAGAAACGGTTGAGGATGTTGAAACTGTTCAAGAGCAAGCCAAACTAGATACTGGTGATCAGCTTGAGGAAGATAAAGTTGAAGAAATAGCAAAGGAGGTTGATATCACAGATGCAGACAATGAAGTAAACACTGTAGAGGAAGATACAAAGACCAGTGTGTCAGATGGAGAAAAAGAGGAAAGTGAGAAGCACAAAAACAACACTGCTGACAAAGCTGTTGATGGAGATGGAAGGAATAGTGTTTTAGAGGGAGAAAAAGAGAAATCAGTAGAGGGTGAAGAGAAAGAAAAATTGGATGTTACAGAACATGAAGGCCAAGAGGCCAAGGCTGATATGGAAGACATTCCTGTTGAAACAATAGCTGAGAAAGAAACTAAAATGGACTCTGAGAAAGAAATGGAAACGGATGATCATGGGCAAGGTGGCGTCAAGGTGAAAGAGGAGGAAGTTGACAAGCCAGTCAATGGACAGGTGGAGGAGAGAGAGGTAGAGGCAGAACAAACTGGAAAAGAAACTCAAAAGGAGGTAGAGGAGGAAAAGGAAGACAAAATCCAACATGAGGCAGATCAAGTGGAATGTGTAGAGAAAGATAACTCTGAAAACGGAGAGGGTAGAGACACTAAAACTGTAAATGATGCAGAAGACGACGATGCATCCAAAAATGCAAGGTCAAACATTGATGATCAAGTCGGAGAAACTCTGAAAAACGATGATACAGATACCAAGGTAGAGGAAGCAGAAAGATCAGAGAAAGACACAGCAGAGGTTGCTGAAGAGAATGACAGAGTAATGTGTGATGAGGAAAGAGGGAGCAGTGGAGGTAGAGAAGAAGATGGCAGCAAGAAAGAAGCAGAAAACATTGCTCATGGTGATGATGCGAGGACTGAGCAAAAAGAGCAGAGAAATGAAAATGAATCTGAGGCGGATGGAGATGTGAAAGGAGAGGATAGGGATGATGTTATGGCGTTTAATATGGAGAAGACCACAGCCCATGACACAGCAGTTAGCATGGATGGAACTGGGTCCCAGCATAGCGATAATACAAAGGCTAAGGGTGAGGTTGTAGAGGTGAGGATTAAACGGACCCCTGTGTTTGAGTTTGCTATACGTGGGGTTAATGAACAACGAAATAATATTGAAATTAATGATGAAAATGGAGAGAAAATAACAGCTAGTGAAACCACAGGAAATGTAGTACAGAAGTCTGAACTTGAAGGTCAAGAGCCTGTCCAGATTATAAATAAAGAGCAGAGTGTCAGTTCTGGTAGAAGGGAAGAGGAGATGGCCGAGACTAACATAGAGAAGATTGTAGGGGACAAACAAAATGACATAGAGGATATGAATGGAGATGATGCGAAGAGTGACAGGAAGTTAAGCTCAGATGGGTCTGCTGCCACACAGGTAAAGGTGGAAGACAAAAAAGTCAAAGAGGTGTCTGATATTAGTGATGGTGCTGACGATCGTGCAAGCGTTCAGTCAAAAACCTCAAAAGATACCCTGAGCAGACACAGCTCAGCAAAGCAAGACACAGATGCAGCAAACAATGACAAGCAAGTTGAAGAGACTAGCACAGAAATCGAGCCGTTTCATCTTGTCCAAGAGCCAGAAGACATGAACACAATTAACACAAATGGCAATGTGTCCGATGTGCCAGGTGGAGCTGGGAGCGGTCTAGAGACCAAACGGCACGAGCGTAGACCAAAAGACCTTGAAAGAAAGGAAGACACAAGCACAAAGACAGATTCACAAGAGCCAGACAGTACTGAGAAAGAGCACAAGGAACACAAGGTCAATGGGGAACAGTCTGTGGCTGAAAGCTTAACATCTCCTTTGCCCCTAGAGAGAGAGGAAGTGGGAGATCTGGTGTCTAAGTGGGTGAACCAACACCAAACCAGAGGATGTTTTCAAACGTTTGTTGAACCCTTGGATGACATGAAGGAAACCTCCTCCTTGTCGAAGGGCGTTGGGCATACGAATGGCCACTTGGAGAAGGGGGAGGGAAATCATGCCACAGATATGCCAGAGCCTGATACACTGGATCGAATGTCTGAGAAGAAAGAGGATTACGGCTTACCTCCAATGAGCGCTCTCACTGAAGACAAACAGGAAACGACTGTTGAGGACTTTGTTATGGAAACTCGAGAGGAAAAAGCTGAATCTGATGTGAGAAGCAAGCATTCCAATGATGAGTCAGCTCTTGCAACCAAAGACATGTTGGAAGAGGGGCAAGATAAAGAGATTAAAGATCTTACGCTGACTGCTGAAACTAAATATGCAAAGAAAGACACAGCCGGCATAGCGACAAAGGACAGGGAAAACCGACCTTATGAACAAGAAGTTGTATCAGACAGGGTAATCGATCTGATAGCCATCACCAAAACCAAGGACGACTCTAAACCGGACCCTGAATCTTCGTCTGAATCTGCGTCTCACGCCAAAACAGATAACTCTGTCCACTCGGGACATGTTCAAGACACAACAATGACAAAGCAACAGCTGAGGCTTGAAGATGTCATGTCACAGAGTCTTAGCAGAGACAGACTGAGTTCATTCTCAGTGGAGGACTCTCATTTATTTGGCCCAACTACTTACCCAAGGCTTGCTACAGCTCACCCAGAGCAGAGCTACTGAACTTGAAACCAAATGACCATAATGGTAAGATCACTTGCATTCTGCATTTTCATGTGAGACTTCATTAAGTGTGTTATTTCATTAACAGTTATTGTAATTGTAGCTCATTCTAACATGAGCATGAGCAGACATGGCAGTCCAATCCAAATATTGAAGTGAAAATATGTTTTATGTTTATAGGACTCATCAGTGGCTGTTGATTTAATGGAAGTATAGTACTCCCATACAGTACTAAGTCTGAAGACTAAGACTGAATATCAATCTTCAATCCCTTCTGAAGTTTGCACAGTGAAATGGTTGTTTACAGATGAGCCTGTCAAGTGATTTGGTGAGGAACCATTTCAGTGAGTTTAGGTGGAGGTATGTTTACTCTGGGACGGTGAGGCACTGTTTACCTATCATTTACGGGCAACATGCAGGGTTGTGCCTTGTGCTGAGGGGATCCAGTGTACACAGCCTTTCACCAGTCTACTGAAAGCAGATACCCCTGGACACACTCAGCACAAAAAATTTAATTATTCATGTGCTGTGGCCCTCCCGCAGGTCAGCCTGGAGTGGAAGCGGGCTCACACACTTTAAAGAGCAGAGCTAAAACACACACACACACACACACACACAAACATGCACCTCAAAAGTAAGAGAGACTCTCCTGACTCATTGCATACTAGACATGCAATCGTTCAAAAACCCACGTACATACACAAGTGGCATACGCACTCACTCATTCACACTTGTGCTAGTGCTAGTGGTACATTGATCACCACACACATGCACACACACATAATACACTTTCACACTCAATCTCTTTGAGAAAATTAAAATATCAGACTTCCTTTGATCACTCGAACCAGGGTATGCATGAGATTTTGAGATGAAAACACACTGGCTTGATTTTGTGTGCAAGGTAGATGCCGTTTCAGCGAAAACTGCATACACTTTGAATGAATGATTTTGTACTTTCATGGCAACTCTGTACAGAGAAGGGCTATCGTCAGTTTGCATATACACTTTATAGTTTTTCTAATGTTCACTAAAAATAAAGCAAATTCATAAGTCTCAGCACCTGATTTTAGTTAAATTATTCAAATCTGTAAGCACAAATATTTAAAAAGTAATGATGCTTTTCATAAAGTAACTGCCTTTTTGAAATCGTAAGGTGATGTTTTGATCTTTTTTTTTTTTATATTTGAATCGAGTCTTTTCCCACTCATAAGGTGATTGTGACTGGATAACTAATATTAATGTCATAGCCATAACAGGCAGTTCCATAGTATACAATCTTACATTATGTTATTAACATCATTATAGGATATAATGTTGTATACTTTATGTTTGAAAATACTCATCTGCTACCTCAGCAAGGGGGAAATACTAAATCAGGAGCATTTGTCAGATCTGATTATATTTTATCTTAAATTTCTTAATTAAAGAGGTTGTATTCATTTTTTAGCCCTCGTAAAACCTCTGTAACACTGTGATAAACGTAAACGTACATTTGTAAAACAATTTTGCTCGAGTAAACATAATTTTATGATTGTAAGAATGTTAAACTGTTGCAACTGTTGCACAAGTCTGATTTGTTTGCGTACATTTCTGTACTTGACAGTCCTTAAAAGCCAAAACTTAAAATATGCTGTTAACATTAAACACAGTTAAGTTTTATTTTTTACAAACATGCCCAGTATTTGCATTATATAATTTCAAATTTGCATATAATACACATTATTAGACAATGAAAATGTGAATTTGACTCTCGTCTCTTAACTAAGCAACCAAAATGACCAAAAAAGATCAATATATTTACATAAAAATATACAATACAATAATAACCACTTCAAAAGCAAATGTGACAAGCAGAGAAAGAATGTGTACGATACTGTGGGTAGTTAGTGGCACAATATTATGAAGTGATGATGAATTACAAGACAAGCGTGACAGTTGCACGATGATGAGACATTAAGAGGCGGCGTGGTGAGAATGAGAGGAGCAGGGGGCTGGCAGTGTCAGTTGCTGTCTTCAAAGCTTCCGTTGCTGCTACATGAATGAAATCGCATGGTGCTCATGGGATCTGACACATATCCTGTACAAAATAATAGAAGTGTAATTAAAGGAAATGAGTAAATAATTGGGAATGGTAGCTGAATGTGTAACAATACATTTACTCCTGTTAAACTGGATAAATAGTTTGGATAATCACAGGGTCTCTAATCTTATAAATTCAGTCATTTTTCATGTTCCCGACATACCATTCCTATCCATTGGTGGGAACTGCTGTAGATTTCTTCTGAGATCATCCAAAGACAGACCCTGTGATGACCGTCGCTCTGAGCTGTGCATGTAGAGAGGGAGAGAGAGAGAAGAGGAAGAACACAATCTATCTGCTATTGTGTACAAATCGCTCAGATTATTAGCCTCTTACCTCAATGGCATCCAAGAATGCTGATTTTTAAGAACCGCATCGTGAAAGATTGATGAGGGAGAACTGAGACCTGCTTATGTGCCGCTGTCAGTCAGGAACAATAGCATCCAGGTTGGGGCCCCTTGCACTCAATTGAGCCGCTAAGCACTTTGTATTGTCATCGCTCAGATGTCATTTAATAGCCCCCTCTTAATATGGCTGATTATTTGCATTGTTCAGACCTCAAATGGGGTCTTTTCCTTGGCACATGGGAGATTAAGTGACACTACAAAATGCATAATGTGTCCGACTCCGCCAGCAATTCCACTGGTACAGTAACTGTGAAGAATAGGTGGACAACACTGAGTGGGCAAGGTGTTTTATGTAGAGTCCAATACATTGTTTAGCTCACTGAAATTTGAATCAAAATGTGTTGGATTTGTGTATTCGAGCTGTATGTTAATATACATGTAGTTATAATGCAAGTATTGTCACTGAACTATTGTCCCAGACAACTTAGTTACCCTTGATGTCTAAAAAGCATTCAGGCAGGGCGAAAAAAGAAGAGGACCATGTATTGTGTAAAACCATTACAAGTACTCCACTGTAACTATTCACCGGTCACTGTGTTGTGTGTTGCCTGGCTGCGTTTGGCTCGACCTCTCGCACCACACACACACACACACACACACACACACATAAAGAATTAAGGGCCGTCCGGCCACCGGGGAGGGCCCTGGTCAGAATGTCATGCATGTTTCATTGCATTTGCTTGCCTTTGTCTCTGTGAAACAGTCGCCTGGCAACCGCACTTTAAAGGGCTGCAGTAAAGTGTTTGGAGTGTAACGCACGTCACTGGGCAAACAATTCAGCCCAGACATGGGGAGCCTCCAGCTCGGATTCTCAGAAGACCTTGCAAATGTTTGTTTAGCCCCACGTAGCGGAGTGCTGGAAAACACTAACAGTAAATACTATGAAAGCAACTGCTGTCTTTATAATTAGTCTTTGGTTGTGGGTTACTAAGTGGACTCTAGGTTACAGTGATAACAATGGAATCTACTGTTATCAAGCTATTCTCAGTGGTCTTTTACATACTCAATACAGCTAAAAAAAAAAAAAAAAAAGAAAGAACACTATTGCTGCAGTGGAAATCCATAAGCATATGTCATCCACTCCGGTTGAAAATGTTTGAAATATTGTCTAAGCATCTAAGTAAGCCAGTACCTCTGGGTCCACACAGCATACGCCCGGGCGTTGAGGGCATACTCCAGCTCAAAGCGTGAACGCAGTGCTGCCACGTGACTTCGCCCTGGCCCACCACGTGCAGACAAGCAGTCAGAGGAGGCCGATGGGGACAAGGAACCACTGCTGTTACTGGATGCTGGGGACATCAGCTGCACATGACATATGACAAAGAAATACAGTTATTAATATGCCATTTAGTCACTAAGACATAAGGACAACATCCACTCTTGTTAAGATACAATAACAGATTAACTATCATATCAGTTAAAGAAACAAACATCAGAAAATAGCCTAGTCAGGAAGATCACACAATCTGAAGAAAATGCATTACTTCAGACCAATCCAGGTGAAAAGCATGCAGAAAAAGTGCTTTTTAAGTGAATTATGAGACAACTAAATTTGTAGTTTTCATGCAAAGTTGGTTATGCAGACACTTTCTTTCAGACATGCGAGAAATAATTGGATAACTTGTCATGATTTAATCAGTCCCCACCAGCACCATTACTCAGACCATTCATTAAAGGAACACACCACCGATTTTTGATATTTATGTATTTGCATTGTGCCCAAGTATTATTCAAGAAAACGC
>JASCQY010000002.1:16650330-16669607 GCA_030264315.1 Sardinella tawilis
TAGTCCTTGCCTTGTATGCGGCGAAGTGCAGGGCAGTAAATCCATTCCTGGTCAGTCTGGAAGCCCGGAGACCCTTCAGCATCAGAGCCCTTGTGTGTGTTTTGTTGCCTGTTCAGGTGGAGACCACATGACTGCTACTTTAGAGGCCTGGAGGCCTGATGAAGTCTGTAGTATATTAGTGATGTTTGCAGTGTTATTTTCTGCTCTCTCCCACCAAATACTGTACCTCCACAAATGCAGCTGAGGTGCAGGAGGGACAGCCCACTCTCTGTGCGGTAGTTTAAGTTCACCTTATTGAAGGCCTCGTCAGAGCTGCAAAATGAAATTGAACAAAGGGAGCCCCATGGAAGAAACTGCATAAACAGCACTGACCCATTTAATAAAGCAGGTCAGATGCAAGAGTGAAGGCAATCAGTGGCTTTGGTGTGCTGTGGTCGGTCACACACGGGGCTTCATTAAAGTGAATAACTCATGGGGGACTCTCACCTAAACACATGCTTGAGCTCCATCAGCTCGCTCTCTTTGATTCGCAGATCATCCTCCAGCCTCTCGATTATCACTGCGTAAGACTCACTGACTTTCTTCTTCCATTCATCTGAATAATAATAATAATAATAATAACAAAAACACCATCTCTTGTTTCTTACAACATGAATTTTGCCTTCACATTCAAATATTTCAACTGTCATTGTACATGTTATAAGATAAAGAAATGGCCTTCCCTTAGAATATTACAGAGGTTTCTTTCATTTGAAAAACACCTACTGTACCAGTAGTAGTAGTTTTGTGTAGTAGTTTGTGACTACGGTACTGGTTCTCCTTTCTAACACAGTGCACTCCAGAATTGACATGAATAATTGATTATGATAAACTATATTATATGGTTACCTGTACACGTTTGAGTGGGCCTTGATTTATAATTCCCCATTGGACACGTGCCGTTTCGTGGTATTTTTCTGTTGTGCTCGGAGAGAAGACGCCCGACACCTTACAGTACTTTTTGTGTATGACACAATAGACGAGGGGCAGATAAAGGCAGGATCATGGCTCCAACTAAAAATAACCTCGCCTCCGAGAGGAATGCCTGACAACAATGACAGCTGATTCCCCCTCTGAGAGCAAGCCTCCACTACAGAGTGCGCACACACACACACATATAGTCCGAGCTGAGGCTTCACTTAAACAACAGGTGCCCATTGTCCAGCAAACCTGTGCAGCTTTCACTTAAAGCACTGACGGACCTTTGTGACACACGAGTCTCCCAACTGTTGCCATTTATTTCTGCTTTCTCCTCAGCTGGAAACGTTCACTTGCCTGCCATTTTTCATGCTCACAACCGAGTCATCTATCCTGTTCTTCTAACACGGTTTAAAGAGAAAAGGTAATTTAAAATACATCCAGCTCTACGGAAGCTATTTTTTTCTGGTGGGATTTAAGAAGTAAAAAAAAAAAAATTAAAGCTCTTCTTGATTGGCATTTCAGTCTCACAACTTATTCATCATATAGGCCACGTTCTGCTCCTGGAGCAAAAGTGAAAGGAAGTAGCTTAAATGCATTTTAAAAGATTATATAAAGCCACTTCTAGTAGGGGGGGGGGATTCTGTGAAGAATTTAATCTCTACTTGGTATGGCTGAAGGATACTGAGGCTTTCCAACACATTCCCAGATGCAGCACCATACTTCACAGGGATTCCAGAGCAACCTTATCTAAGTCTCCTGGCCAACAGTGAATCAGACAAGAGCAGAGCATGGTGACCATCCTCTGGAATCTGACATGGATAAATGGAACAATGACACAGTCATAACAAATACAATTTTAAATCATGTTTATCGTCCATCATTAAATACATTAAATTCAATAAATCATATTACAACACAGACATTCATCACAGTTCCATGATCATTCCATGATCAAGACAAACTAAACGAAGCCATTTTAACCATTAAATATGTTCTGACTGCAACCTGCAGTAAACCACAACCTACTGTAGGCACACACCAATTGATAAAAGTATACAGTGCCTCATTAAGTCACTTATAAAAGAAAATGTAAAATAATTACATTCAAAATGTAAAATATATCTGTTCTATGCCTTCTTTGATTATGTATTTTAAAAAGTATTTGAAATTATAAAACTGAATCCCTTCATTTCTAACATGCTATGTATATGTACTACATAACATCATTCATTTGTGCACACAAATGATGGAATGTTACTTCCCCTTCAAAATGTCCCCATAGAGGTCATCTCTGAACCTCAGCATCTCATCCAAGTTTTTATTCTGCAGGGCCTCCTGCAGTGAGACAAGCCTGAGGTCCTTGAATGGCGTGACCGCTGAGCCTCCCCGTGGAGCCACGACCATCTGCAGGCTCGTGGAGACTGAACTCCTCAGGTCACAACGCACTGGGAAGATGCAAGCGTTCCACAAGCTACATGCAGATTTGTCTCCAGAGAAGCGCAGGCTCTCCAGAGGCAGTCCCCAGCACTCAGCACACTCCACCAGGCTAGAGCCAAAGTACTTCAGGGCTATGGCTTCTGCAGGGCTGTCCACACTGTGCTTGAGGTTGTCCTTTATGCTAAAAGCCACCGTCACAAAGCCAACACTCCCATTCAGACTGACGGATAGAGAGTGCAAGAAGGTCTGGCGCGGGACTGACTGTCCAGCATCAACCCAGCACCCGCTGATAATCGACTTTTCACCCACTGTAACATCTGCGCCGAGCCTGGAGTATTCCACTACTGACCCTGCGGACACAACGGCACTGGGGTGCAAAACACTGTGCATAACACATGCCACGGGGGACCCCGGGCCTTCTTTGCAGTCACAGATGCTGAAGGCAACGGGCAGAAGGCCTAGCTCTTCTCTGAGGGCTGGATCCTCAGTCAGGTGAAAGAGATACTCCTCTGTGGTACCGATGTGATAGAATTTGGAATTGTTGAGCAGGATGACATTGAGAGGGGTGCCTTTCAGGCGGTGGAATATTTTCTGCCGGATGTCTATCAGACTGCTCTCCTTCTTGGTTACATTGGCAATGTTGTTAGTATATGCCACAGTGGCTCCGGGCCCCAGAGCCTGGAGAAAGTCCCCGTATGCATCCACTTCACAAGTTAATGGCTCAACTTCTTTGAGCAGGTTCAGCAGAGTCTTTGAAGTGGCGTAGTCCATGTAGTATGTGCTGTCTGTGTATACATATTCCGGATCACGTATAGACTGACAGCTGTCTTGTCTCTTGCGAACTGCACCTGTTTTATGCATTTTATCTATACTGGGCTTGTGCAAAAACTGATGGCAGGATGTATATTCCATCTCAGAGTTTCCAGAGTTTTCCCCTGAATCCAACACGAACACTCCATGGGTTGTACCAATGGTGAGTGAAGACGGGTGTGCCAGAGCCGTGAAACCTGACCTGTCAAATCTGATGATGTCCCCTTCTGGGATGCTGTAGAGTTCAATGTCATCCGCACACGTCACCAACACACCTGGCTTCATGTGGGTAGGGAAGTCGATGTATAGAGCCAGCTTGAGCT
Organism: Sardinella tawilis; assembly: GCA_030264315.1. Lineage (NCBI taxonomy): Eukaryota > Metazoa > Chordata > Actinopteri > Clupeiformes > Clupeidae > Sardinella > Sardinella tawilis. Next base: position 16,653,861 of record JASCQY010000002.1, read on the forward strand.
CTAGCATCTGAAACAGAGGTTCTCCGCATGGCAGAGCAGTGAAGATCTTTCCCAAAGCGCTAGCACTCGGCAGACGTTGACTGTATCCACCTGTGGTAAAGCAGAAGCATTACGACCAGCACATTCCAAAGCTTCATGGACAATCTGTAGCCACTGTACATAATGTCACGGTGGCTCTCGGAAACGACATTATAAGAGGAGGATCTAGCTGCCACTTTGCCCACCCGCAAGGTGTAAAGTACATATCAACCGAACCAGTGTGTTTTGGCAAGCTGACCTTTATCATAACCCAAACTGATACGAACCTGCATGGATAAGAACCACTCTCAATGTGGACAAGGCCTTGCCATACATTTTCTCAAGGTGATGAAGTGCATACAGTGTTGAGCCTCCATTTCCTATAGCCAGAAAGCAAAAAAAAAAAGTTAATGAATTGTCAAAAAACAGCAGGGGGAGAGTTGAGGTTGATCTTGGCTACCCACCGATTTTAAAGCCAGGTGGATCCGCAAACACGTGATATGGAACGCCGAGTGGTAGCTCTCTTCTGCCAAGTTTCTCTTTGATCTGAAACTCATAAGCAATTCTCTGATCTTCATCCACAGCCGTGAGAACGACAACATCCCAGAATTTGTCAGGCTTCTCTTTACCTGCATAGATTCATAGTAAATTAAACCATATTCTGATATTACTCGTCAGTCTATGGTGAATGAATAGAGAGAGAGAGATTGTAATGAATGACCAATCTACCAATTCGGAAGTGCAGGTCATGCTAACTAACTTTATTCATGTAATGTTAGTTAGGTGGTTAAGGCACACTATGCACACCAGAGAAACCCTATTCAACAGCTTTAAAACTCGTTGACAAAGTTATCTCAGTGATAATGTTTGTGTTTCTCTGTTAAATTCGTCCTCATGATTGAATTAGCTTACCTCTAATTTGATTAAACTTTTCCAGCTTTTCCCTGGTCGCCCTTTGCAGCATTTTATTTCCGTGTCCGGACATGTTTAATGCAATCTTTTTACGCAGTATACTAGATATGACAATAACTGCACCCTATACATCAGAAACCTATTATAAGTACAACATTTTCTACTTTTACTCTATCAAAAACCGCCAATATTTGTCTCCTTGATTGCTGGATTGCTGCTGCCACAAAATACTTCCGTGTTCGAATCGCGTCATTGTCACATGACTCGCAACTGGCCTTCCAGGAAAGTACACAGAATCAATCAACAGACACAACAGTCTGCGTATGTAGATAAAATGTGACCGGCTGATACAGAAATATAAATATCTATACTGAATCGTTTTAAACACTCAAATCAGATCCTACCCAATTAAATACAATAAAGGTAAGTGGAACTTTTTTTCTTTAATCCCGCCACTGGTTGTCATGACAACATTGTGTCGCGAGTAGCCTTTTGGATGAACTTTGGGAGAACATGCTTCAGTTGCCAACAACTTCAAAAATGTTGTATTGGTATAGTTGACTTAGCCTAACTCTCAAATATTCTAGGACTTTTATTGTCATATAGGCTACATTGAAATAGGCTGTACACATGGTCAAATTGCATTCTGTTCGTGAAGTGCATGCAAGGGTTGTAGCCTATCCATAAGGAGTGTGGCCAAAGTAGAACCGTGGCAGTGGGTCAGGGATTGGGGTAAATAAAAGTGCATGGAGTTGGTTGGTTGGGCTGAGTGGTGTTAGGCTGATGGTGGTCAGCAGGGCTGTGATGGTGGAGGGCATTGGCTGTGATGTAATTTGGTTAGAGTTTTGAGTGTGCAATTTCTGTAACATGTTTAGCATGTGATGCATGTTGAAGCCTATCAATAGACTGCCTTGGTCTTGTGAATGTTCTCTCTGATATTTTTTAGTAACACAATGGGCCCACCATAATCAAGAAAAATGGATGTCATTGATGCGGAGCAGTTTCTTGTAAACTGCACTGCATCACTTATTTTGGACCATGGAGTGTCAAAGCAAGAAGACCAAAATGCTGATATGCAGGAAACTGTGATGGTCAAACTGGTCAACTATATGCTGAAAAATGTGGATACTTTTGAGTGCTGTGTGTCACTTAGGATTTGCATCCTGGCTGATAACTTCATCACCCACATTGCTCCTCTGTCTGAGTGCATACATTTAGTAAAATTAGATCTGAGTGGAAACCAGGTATGTATGAGATACAAGTTATGCTATGATTGTCTGTGGTTCATTTCAAGAACGTGCGTAAATTATCCATGCCAATTTCAGATGACACAACTACCAGATAAAGGTTTTTGGAAGAAGTTTGAGGAGCTACAGCTTCTTAACCTTCATGACAACAACATGTCAACACAACAGCATGTTATGGGGTTATCTGGCTGTCCAAACCTGGTTGCTCTGACCCTGCATAACACGCCCTTGAGCTTGAAGGAGAATTACAGACACTGTATGGTCAACAGCTTGTGGTCACTGAAAGCCTTGGACAAGCATGTCATTTCTGATGAGGAGATTATTGAAGGCTTTATCCTCCCTCCGAAATTCAAACAAATGGCCCCTCATTTAGCAGTTGATCTACACCCTGTCTCCAAAGAGGTCAGTAGTCATCTGTGCTGACACAGTTCACTACAATGTAGTCAGTACCACATGCATTCAGTAGTGTTCAGTAATGTTCATTTGACTATGTGTAAACTTAGGAATCCTTCAAGAGTGAATTGAAGTTGCTCATGAACATAATCTCAAAGATAAATGACATCCAGGCGAAGTATTCCCCAACTTTAATAATCCAGAAATGGTTTAGAGGTCATCTTACAAGGAAAAAGCTTGGGTAAAGATTAAAGAACTTAAATGTTTCACCATTACACACACATTTGTCAGATGCTTAACTAAAGGCTTTTACCATTCACCATGCCAAGAAAGTAGTGTGCAGGTGATTGTAATGCAACATTGCTGTAAATAAAAATAATGGACTGCATATTCAGAATGGGAATAGATTTTATATTACATGATAACACTTATTTATATCACCTGTTATCAGTCTCACAAGTGCAACGTGGCACTGGAGAAAGATTAAAAAACAGCTCTCACCAGTTGTTTCTGAGGCCAAAATTAGTGAAGACCATCTTCATTCGGACAAGCAGCCAGCAGTGGCTGGCAAACATAAAACTGTGAGTTTGTTACAAGACTTATCAATTTAGGCTCTTTAACAAGTTTTGAATTCAAATAATACTAAAATATACTGCAAGTATAAATGTATATGATGTATACATGTATACACGTGCCAAACAATCTGAATAAAGGCTGAAATTGCTTAAGTAATTTACGTGCTCTTTGGATCAGAATGAAGGGGATTTGAAAATGAAGCTTTTCGTGAACTTGCTCACTGGTACTACAGAGGTAAGAAAATGAAGTATGCATTTTATAGTATTATAGAGGCACTTAATAGATTTGGAAGACATAATTAATTTGGCCTTTATGCAGGTTGTATGTGATCAACGGGATCTTTCAACTGTTCATAAAAAAGTGAAAGCCTTCTCATCCCTCCACCATGTTACACCCCAGTCCAGTAAAGTTTTAAGTTTAAACACATCTGAAGACAATGGTAATGCTTTATCTATTGTCGTTGTTTTTTAGAAACCACACTCTTTGATTTGCATTTTGAATTGAAATCTTTTTTTTCTCATTTTTGCACATGTCAAAGATGACTTGGACAATGTGCAAAGCCTTGCTTTAGAGATGACCGGCATCAACTTGTATGGCTACAAGGCAGTCCTCCACAAGGCAGACCCTGTCACAGACATGCTGCTCTCCCGGCGGCAGGTGGGAAAGGACGTCCGGAGGGACATTAGTGAGCTCCATAGCCAGAAACCGGGCCCCAAGAAGCTACCGCACCCTCGTCTGCCCATGGTCACTGCTGAGCAACGACTCTTGGACCGCTGCCATGCCGGTGTTGACCTGGAGGTCTTCAACCTAATCGAGCGAGCCAATAGGGCTCGAGAGCGTGACGAAGCGCAAAGAAAGTTGGCTGAGCAGGTCTTACAGGCCCAGGCAAGGAGAGAGGAGGCCCGGGAGTACAGGGATATGTTTATGGAGGGTAGGCGGAAGGAGGCTCTGGAGCGGAAGGAACAGGAACAGACCGAGCTGCAGAATGCACTCTTGCGGCTGAAGGCCGAACGGCACCGAGATGTGCAGGCAGCTCGGGAGAGGCACGCCCTGTTCCTGGAGAGAAGAAAGCTCCAGAAGCAGGAGCAGGCCAAGGTGAGTGACTTCTGCCGTCGCCACCTCTCTCTGTGCAAAGTCATAGCCAGCCAACAGGCCCGACAGAGGCAAGACGTCACAGTGCAAGAGAGGCAAAGCTTGGTGATGTCCACCCGGCAACATGTAGCCAAGCAAAAACAGCTGATACAAAATTACTTGGAGCGCAGGTGAATAACAATTTCTCTTGATTATTTTTTCATGCAACACTGATGTTTTCAAATGCTGCTGTTCTTATATTGCCTGTTGCTGTTTCATGTTATTCTAGGAAACAGACTATCAAGGAAAATGCCATGATTTCTCGAATGACAATGGACTCCTACAAGCTGAAAGTGCACAATAACCTGCTCCAAGCAGCCAAGGCCCGGATAGCAAGGATCAAATCCAGTTCTCCAAAGACAGTGACCAGGAAATCACTGGTGCTTCAGAAAACCACCACTGAACTCTGAAGAAACACATAAACATCACAGATTACAAAAGACAACAGAAGGGGGAAAAAAATGAAATCTGGATGTTTTCTTATAGACTTAAAAAAAAAAATGCTCCTCCAAATGTCAGATTACTTTTTTTACACCATCAGTTGTTCCACATCATATTATCATTCATGTAAAGACATCAAACACTTCAAGTAGGCTACATCAACTTTCATGTACAAAATGGCACCTTAATAGGCAATGGTGCATTTTATCTGATTCCAACCAAAGCTGAGATGACTTCACTCTGGAAAATAAAACAAAGTCTTGCTTGCAGAAAATACTGTATATGAGCAATTCCATGCAAAACTGTCATGTTCATAATGGCAACACAATGCTAAAGCATGGTATGTTGTGAATGATGAACTTAATTTGAGCAGTCACTCTTGGTTGTAGAACAAATTTTATTAAACTTTTAACATAATACCATATAACAAATACCATAGCATGTTGTTGCTGTTATGGACCTGACAGTTTACGTGGAATTGCCCATATAATTTTTCCCCAAAAATACATGATTGCTTTATGTAATCATCAAAGGTAGGGTATGGAATTCTATTCTTTGGCCATTTTTGCAAAATTACTTGACAATCTCTTAATCTACTCAATGCTGGATGTTGGAACCACCAATATAAAAATTAAACATGTCAATCATCTGTCTGTGGAAGGGACAGAGCTTACCATATCTTATCATTTGAGAGACCAATATTCCCCGTTGGACAGTTATACATTAATCAAATGTTCGTACTCAATTGCATGTTTTTCAAATGGGAGATGTTAGAGGAAAGGGGTGGAACCATTTCAGTTGTATTTTTTTCAAAATCTGCCAGTGTTTTGAGAATTCCATACCCTACCTTTAAAGTATTAGCAAAGACAACGCTACCTTGAGTCATATCTAATAAATATGAATATATTTTGAATGTTAAGACACTTGCTGACGGTTTTCAAATTTGAAAGAAAGTCGTCTCTTTTGGATCATTATATGGAACATTGACATTTTGTACTGGCACTTAACTGCAGCTTAAAGTAGGTGATCTACGCATTATAAACTTATGTATGAGTTAATGGAGCTGAGTTAATGATTTTGAGTTAGCTCCTGAAACCAGCTCCACAAAGGGTCTCAATGGACATACAGTATGTTTACTTTGCGGTGGGTGGAACTTTGTTGCAACTATAAACCTACTGGTTCTGTCTTCAATTGTACTGCTGTGAAGTGCAATACTGAGAGGAGATGCTAGGTGGCACTAGCCTGGCTAAAAGTCTGCATCAAGTCCACTGTGGCTCTTCATTGATGAAGTCTACAAGGTACTTCAAAACACATCTGTTCTTTGAGATCTTTTGTCTCTAAACCACTCCCATCCTCTGTGAAACTACCTTGGGTATTTTGAAAGGCACTATTTAAAGATATACTTCACCTTATTTTGGGAAATTGCTTATCTGTAGTCAACCCCTAGTAAAACATGAAAAGACAAGGGATTTTTTCTCTCTGTGAGAAATGCAATGCCTAGTTTCACAGTATAGCCATATTTAACTTAGAAATGGACGTCTATGGTACCAAATAAAACATAAGCTAATCAAATTTACTTATATCACGTTAAAATGAATGTAAAATTCACCAGAGTACAAAACTGGTATTTAATTCCTTCAAATGGACACTTGTGGCTTGATGCTAATGGTACCATTTACTTCCAGTGATTGTGCTACGCTATGCTAATAATGTCAATCTAATTACTGAACACACTGAGAAGGAAATGATATGTGCTTTCTTGAATATTACTTGGAAATACTGCAAATATGTGAATATTGAAAAAAGATGGTGTGTTCCTTTAAAACCAAGATATTGATATTATTATTGTTATTGCCAAAAAGTTATTTCCTATAATGTGAGACTGAAAACTCAAGTTTTAATACCTTTAGTGCTGTAAAGTGCTGTGACTTTCTACTCAGTTACTACATAAAAAAACGTGCCATTATAAACTTATGATACGATACACTAAGATATGACCTTAGTTTAGAATAAACCATCTGACATCTGCAAATTACTGTTGAGCCTAAAAACATTAGATTTTCAGAAAAATGCCGGGACATATGCCACTGCTGAAAAGGAATTATATTGTATACAATAAATAATTGATCAGGTCATGGAAATTGATACTGGCTACAGTAGACTGGGTAACAGCTACGGGTGTCAGAGACTTCAGCCTCTGCTGCTTAAGAAGGGAATAGTCATCCTGCTTTCTTCAGAGTTCAGAAGGGGAATGGGACACCAGGCTGTTTCTGTTCTTCTCTAGAAACTCGCTGCAGGAGGAGAAAGTGTTGTAGAACCTTGAGGAGAGTCCAGCAATATCAGTGGAGATGTAAGGCAAGACTCCTGGTGTGGCCTGGTTGTAGTAGGAGATCTGGGAAGCATACAAATGAAATGCATGTCAAAACAATCTGTGCCGATCTCTCTTGAACACTGCTTTGCATTTGTATCCAATATACCAGTGTCACTTTTCTTGCCATACCTTGGTGAGGTTTTCTGACTCTTCCCATATACTGAAACCGGCACAGAGGACCTCCCCTCTGTTTAAGTTCTCTGTTGGTGGATGAGTGGGCAGTGTCACGGAGCGCAGGGCGATCAAGTAGGGCTCACTGAAGAGGAACAAACAGAGCGAGAGACGGTTAATTGAGGTGGACAGTCCGAGAGTGAGAGTAGTCTCTGGGGGTTTATGTGAAGGCTTGATTAGGTTACAAGGCTAATGGGAAAATAAGAAGTAGTGCTTTTCTTAGAAAGCCCCACCTCGGGTCACAGGGACGCCTCCGTGAGGCCAGCATAATGAAGTCCTGGTCCTTGCCCCCCTTCCTGACAGATGGAGTGACCACTCGGTAGATGGTGTCATCCTCATCAGCTTGGTTTATTACTTCGCATTCCCTAATAATAATAATAATAATAATGCAACACATCTTTGTATTTATATGTTAATAAGTGCCTATTTTGTAATCATTTGCATACGATTAATACATACTCATAGTGTCTATCCCATTCCTTCCTGCGTCGTAGATCAGATAGAAGCACAAACACTTGCTCTGCTGGGACGTTCACATGTGTCTCGACTTTAAAACACAACTTCTGGTTCTCCTCCAATGTATACAAGCTCACCTTGAAGAAGAAAAAGAAAAACAATAAACTTAATTTTTACATCCAAACTGAAAAGTTACTAAGCATCCAGTTCGAACCTAGCTCCTAGTTCAAACCTTGTTTTTTTCTGAGGTCAATACCCAGTTGCTCCGAGCAGACAGCAGTTTTAAGGCAGACACATTGTTGTAACTGAGGTACATCTGTTGAAGAGCACAATTCAAGGTCAAAGGTCAACTATTTTGACCATTATAATGCATTATAATACATCTCATTTTCTTTATTGTCTTAAGTTGTATGGTTACCTGATTACTGGGGTCCCAAGGAACAGATAATGGCACCTCAGTATGTTTACAGGAAATAATGTACTTCCTATGAGAAACACACAGTGTACATGAGCCAAAATGTCGTGTAAATATCTAAAGACTACACTTAATATTGATGTAAAATCAGAATGCTGCTTAAAGAACCTATTATTGTTACTGACACACACCTGTCCAGTCTAATTTTCTTCCTGGCAATGGCCTCCTGGAACCTCCGTTTCCCATCCTGTGGATGCAGTCAAGACTCGGAATCAGTATTTGCGAGAGGACCCAAGTGGGGAAAAGGACAAGAAAAGGCTACAGCTGAGCTGAAAAACAATCCAGCATTACAGGGGTATTTGGGGATAAGCACCTCTGACATTTTCAGTTTTGAGGAATGCAGCTAATTCTCCACATAGTTTGGAATGTTAAAAGCCTGGTGGCATTAATGTGGTCTTACCACCGGTTCAGGGCGAATGCGGGGCAGTGTGCGTGGTTTCTTGTCACCGTCTAGCACTTCAAATGTCATGAAGGCACTGTTGATGTGGCGCAAGGGCTCACCTCCTTGATAGGCCTCTGCACATACACCCACCTCCATACTGTGGTTTTACATAGATAAAGTCATGTCTTGATGTGTAAAGACTTGATGTGAATGACAATGTTAGTGTATACGGAATAATAAAGATAGCAATAACTGTAACACTCGTAGGAGAAATACCTTTTCTTGAAGGCACTGTTGACTATTGCCTTCAAAACCAAGCGGTCACCTATGTGAGAAGGGCCTCGAAAGTGGAACATGTCAATAGTCCTCAGAGTTGGGTGGGCATTACACAATCGACTGAAATATAGAAAAGATTTATAGCGTCAAAAAGCCAAAGAAAAGTCAAAGTCACTTTCAAACTTCGGCATCCTCCAGACATTAAGCAAATTGTAATATATTGTAATGACTCAGTAAGCCTATTACGGCATAATGTGCCCTGTGATTCACCTGGCTGCTATGGTAGCCACATTCTCCATCCAGGCCATTATCTGCCCTCCGAACGTGCTGACCTGGTGGTTGGCATGGGGTGGCAGCACCAGCTCTACGCTCTCCACCCTTGTTCGCTCAGCTGGCACAGCATCCTGATGCTCCTCGCATTCAGGAACTGAGGGTCAAACATCACACATCCATATATGCCGCCAAGACAAGGAATAAAAAAAAAAACAGCTGCACAGTACACACACTATGGAGCTGACACATCACACAGTCACAAACACACACACACACACACACATACCCCAAAACAATTAACTGCTTATAATATGGAGTGATCGCTTCGGGCAGCTTATCCTGAGTTTCCTAACCTCAAAAGCTTAGCTCACTCTTTAGGTATGTGATCCATGGTGCAAGACACATGGAGTGAAAGTCTGGAAACATTTAAATTGGGTGCTATCAACTCAGTGAAAGCAGTGAAAACATGAAAAGCCAGTCATTTCCAACTTTTGTCATTATGTTCATATTTTGCAGTCACCTGCAGAGGCTTTTACCTCAAGCATGCATGAGTGAGAGGCACTATTGTAAGGACAAAGCACATTCATTGTGCAAAACGCATTTGCATTGAAGTATTTCACTGATGCTTTTGTCTATAGATGCCAGTTGCAGGGGCCAGTCTAACTGGAGCAGGTCAGGTTAGATTCCTTGTTCAAGGGCACAATTGTGGCAAACCACAAATTTGTGGCTACTGCATACGAGCCACGTTCCATAGCCAAAACATTTCCACTGCCTACATTCATTCTCCATCCACATGAGTAGCATCATGCCATGGAAGAACATTTAATTTCTAACTTAGTGTTCAGACAACACTATGCAACTTCATGTCAAACTGAAAGCCTATGAGTAGGCTAAACACCTAAAGACCTCATCTTAAAAGGTGTTTTCAGTGATGTTATGAGGTTTGTACACTTGTAAACTTTATAACATAAAAATAATGCAACCTCATAATGCATTAGCTCTTCATTCTCCTAAACATAAACAAATGTGATTTCCACCGCAGCGTGGCTGACTGCAGTGAGGTAAATCGCGGTTCTGTAGGCCTACCTGTCTGCGCTGAACTGCTGCTGAGCAGGTCATTGATGATCTCTGCATGGATAAGCCTCATCCTCCTCCTCTCTGCAGCTAGGCTGTACTCCATCTGCTCAGCCTGTGTGCGTGGGATGACCTGCTTCAGCTGGACCTGCACACAGTCGCGTGTGTGAGAGCTGATAGATCATAGTCATGATGTAAGGGCACAGTCTTTGAAATTGGATTCTGACATTAATTGACTTATTGTGAGTAGCTACAGTGGAAATAAAAGTTAAAGTTAAAAAAGATTTCTGCAAATCAGTAATCTGTCACATTTTGGCATGTATCAACTGCCCTTTGCCTATGTATCGTGAAGAAGGTATAAAAAAACCCTGGGACAATAACTTCTAATAAAGCCAGGGCTGCTGCTTATGTTTGGCCCTATGACTGAATACACACACACACGCTGGCACCCCTGCATTTATTAGTAGCTGAACAGCATCCTTACCTTCCCTGCCTCTGTTCGTCGTGCAACAAATGTGGCAAAGGCATGGCACACCTTGCACTGCTGATCGCTAAAAAGGTCCTCACAGCTGACCACAATACCAACCTGAGGAGGATTACAACGACAGACATTAATGCTTCACAACAAACACATTTATATGAATCTATTTCAGTTAGGATTATGAATTATAAAGTATGTAATGAACATCTGAATAACCACCTCCATGCTAGATGTGAATGCTCTGTTCACTTTAGCTTTGATATGGACAACCTGTCCAACACTAAAAAAAGATATAAATTATTCTCAACAAGATCTCGTCTCATCAGTCATTTCCTTAAAATGAATGCACTTCTATTTTGACAAATGTTACCTAATAGTGTGTTCAAAATGGATATCATCAACAGAGGCAGTTACACAGGAACATCCTGCATGCCTTTCAGCTGTGGGGGAGAAATCACAGACATTTTGGAAATGTACATGTAGGCCATCACAAATATCAACTGTGTTATGCAGCCTGTACAAATACACTACAAACATTCGTGACTGTCTAAACAATGTTACACATTGGATTCATTTAAAGCCTAAATACATGAAATAATTCAACATTAAAGGCTATCCTATGGTGATTTCACATTCAGTGCATTTCAAGCAACTGGCCGTGATTGACGCTTGCATCTATGAGATAAGATAAAGCTCTCAAAATCAGTATATGATGACCATTCACAGCCATTCAATAGCACCCATAGTCTTTGATGGTGGTTTGAATAAACAAGAGGAGAGGTGGATCATGTGTTTCCAAAACCAACATACATATTTACACAGGGTGTGGTGTAAGAAAAAAAACACTCCAGCTCTATAAACCTGGAGTTGCGAGAAAAGTTTTCTGGGTTCCTCTCAAAAAAAAAAAAAAAGAAAAGAAAAACAACAGAATGTCAGAGTACACACAGACACCTCAGAAGAAAAAATGGCAGGCGTGCTGTCCTGACCTCTTCAGTTCCCCAATAAGGAGCTCACCTGAGAGGCAGGCAGTAGAGTCCATCCACTTGAGCAGTTGTCCCACGCTGAGCTCCCCACAGTGGTTGGCATGGCAGGGCAGCACAATCTGGCTCATCTTCACCTCTGTGGGGTTCCTGTACACCTCACCATTCTCCAGGATGAAGAGGGGCTCAACAAGGAGCTCGGAGTCCCAGTCTTCCGAAGCCATGGCTGAGAAGCTGGGCTTTAAGGAGGATGACGTTTCTGTCAAAGTTTTCACAGCAAACACTGAGCGAGCTGACACTGACCAAGAGTGACAGAGTGGACACAACATACACACAGAACACTAGAGGGGAGGGCTGTGTTGAGTTGGGAGTGTTGTGTTATAGCTGTGTTTTGTAATACCACATCAAAGGACTTGTGGCAGCATTCATGTTCAAAACAATAACAATTCCATGCTCTCACGTGTTTGAAAGAATAATTACTTAGAGCAGGATTTTGAAGATTATAAATAGATTCTTTCAATTCAGATGATTTAATACTTGAAAGAGCATTTCGCAATAGAACTAATCAGGGGGATAACTGAAGTGAACACTGGCAGGCATCACTCACTCTGTAGGCCCTACATAAAAAAATCAATCAAATTCAACAAAACAACAACAAAAAACTTTACAAAATTTGGCACACACTTTTTTTATATTCAGTTTTCATTGCTTCAGCAGGTTATAACATTGCAAGTGTAACCTCGACATGTTGGAGCATGTTTCACCAAAGATTTGGTAAAGATTTGGCATGGCACACCTTGATTTTAGCTGGATGCCACAAATGCAGACAAAAATCAATGCCATGTCTTCCACTACCAGTATTCTTTTTATTCAGACAAATCAATTAACTTCAGACACTTCATCTGCATAAATAATTAAAAGACCATCTTATTTTTCTGAAAAACAAAGATTGCCAGATTTGGGCATATGTCACAAAACTGACAATGGCTCAATTGTGTTCTTCAGAGGGCTCATGGACTTACATCCAAACTGCCACTTCTCCACGTCTCTTCAGACTTCTGAACCTAGCGGGCCTGTCTGTCACGCACAAAGCTCAAAAGTCCTCAACCTACTGACCAAAATGATCCAAACAGCACAGCATGGGCCATTCAAAGTTCTTATACTGTCTATTCTAGAACTATTCTCAGTCTGAGCGAAGCAGTGAAATACCAAACGTTCTTCGGTACCAGCTCACATGGCCTGGTCACCTGTCTATCGTGCCTTCTTCAAATCCACGACATTCCCCGACCTCCAACCGCGAACATCTTTGTCAGTAGCTTATGTATTCTATTTTAAGGTAGGCTATATACATTTCTAAAAAACATGAACAACTCGCATGACATTAAATTGTCTTTAAGTCTAAATACAAAATATCAATAACATAAATAATTGCCAACTTTAACAGTAGGGTAAACTAATCTGATAGTAATATTTCATAACACAGCCATGCATTGGCTGTGTTCTGCGCTCACTGCTGGATTTAATTATTTCAGCAAAACCGTCGCAAAGCATGTTTTGTAAGTAACTGAAATCTTTTTTGTTCAGAGCAATAGAAAGAACTTACTAAAAGTGTCCCAGCAGATTTGATGTCATATCTGTCTGGCGATGGATACGATTACTGATTTCCAAGACTTTGGATGAAAACGAACAGGGACGCACCAACGAACACCAATACGCCAACTTCAGCCGCTTGCTGTGGCCTGTTCGCAAACGATCATAACACACCTCCCTGAAAGATAGTGTTACAGTTCCGCCCATCAACTTTTTTAAGGTAGAACGACGGAGTTGGAATTCACATCCACTTGCAGGTCTACGTGTGGCCTTAAACGATGCTCACGGCTGTAGCTGTTACATTGAAGCCTGCATCACCATATTTTTCCCCAACAGATTGTTTCAAATCCTTTCAGGTTACTCACATTTGTTTTATTTGTTTCAGACTGATCTAAGCAAAACCACACAACCATTTCCAGATCTGTTTTCTCAAAGTCAGCCCTGTGTGTTTATAGTGTTGTGTTGTCCTGCTGAAATGTAAACCTTCACCTGAAAGGTGCAATATGAAATTCTGCATGTCACTTCTGATGACATTCCATGTAAACACCAAAACACCAAACAAAACCCTAGTCTTAAATTCACGCTACTAAATCAACTTTGCACGCTGCCCCAACACATATGTGCATGTTCACTAACCCCCACTCCCTCCCCTAACCATCTTGTTGTTATTTGGCTCAAACATGGTTTGTTATGTTTTGGTGCACAGCCTGCCCTAGTGTTTGTTTGACTTTTACAGCCCCTGTGTGGACTTTTCACAGTGTATTCAGGGGGCAGGAAGCAAGCTGATCAAGGGAAGATGCTTATGATTTAAGATAAAAATCCACCTTGAATATGATATCCTATGCACTGTAGAGAAGAACTTCAGTCAGAGCTCTTTTTTTCTGCATCACTCTTCCCTTCTATGCAGATTGTCTCCCAGTCCCTCAGCTAGAAATGTTGGGCCCAATGACAGAAAATAATTGTGGGCCCCCCAAACATTGACAACAATATCAGAATGTTGTTTGGTGCCCGGCCGCTAAAATAATCCATCGGGATAGTATAGTGTGGCTGGGACAAGGTGGAACAGTTTCCAACACATAGATGTCCCATAGGCTAATTCTGATGTTATCAGCCCAGTGGCCATACAAACTTTAGAAAAGATTCCTTTAGAAAAGCTCTTGTCCATTGGTACAGTAGGCCATCTTTAAAAATGGAATAGTAATAGATGGCAGGCTTAGCACTTCCAACTTCTACAACTTCATTTCTTACTCTGGCTACATGCCAGTGATCAGTGGTGTTAATGTTCAGATTTCTGCAAAGACCAGTCCAAGTATAAGATTCAAGTCAAACTTTCATTTCAAAGCCATTCTTCAATTTCAACATAAGTTGTAGGCCTATCATTCCCCTCAAATGTTCCTTAGTAGGTGATTGCAGGCCACAGCATTACAGGCCTGTAAGGATTCTATTCTGTTGTTTACTTAGTCTACCCCCTAGCGGTTAAATATAGAATAATATTAACAGTAGTCTGCCTCTCAGGCTTGGCTGTTGGTTAGGCCTTCTAGGCATATTTCAACCCAGCTGAGGGTTTTTAAATTAAGTTTAACATGCATTTCCAAATATTTAAATAGACCTATCTTGGACGAGTATTGGTTAACTGGCTCAGCGCCAGTTATGAGACCTAAAATCATGAACCAAGGACCGAATCATTTTTTGTATTCATGACAGAATGCGATTGTTAACTGGATAAATGGTTATTATGGTCAAAATGCATGCATTTATATTTTCACCCGTGAAACTAAAATAATTATTTTGCCAATTTTAATATTTAGGCCACCGCCCACCACCTGCTTTTCTCTATAGGCTTGGACAGCCATAATGTCATCAAAACATGGTAAAATTTTCATTGTGACAAACTGAAAAGTAACTGGTTGAACTGTGTTTGCTGACATTGTAGGCGTGCTTGGCTACATATGTCGGTTTCAAGGAACCCCTAACCAGTCCAGAAGCCCAACCAATGAGAAGGCTTTCACACTCTGGTTTGCTCCCGAAGAAAATACATCTGCCGTCTTCGAACTGGAGAGATTTAATCTTGCTTGCGCATATAGCCTACTGCGAAGCATGTGTATTTCTTATACCTGCTGAAACCATTATTTCATTAAAGATAAAACCAAATCGTGAAGTCGGTTGCATTCAGAGGGCTTGCTGGTTAACATGGTGTCAAGTTTTCAAACATGCAGCCAGTCTTTTCAGTGTAAATGAGCAAATGGATACATGTAGCAAAATTCCTCCTTATCAACTCAAATGCTACATTGTAACGTGGCCATGCTTCCCAAACGTTCTAATCGGGGGTTGTGTTATTTCAGTGATTTTTAATATTTTATGCAGTGTCTGATATTGGTTCACCGATGAAAAATAGCTGTGCGTGCTATTTTTTTTCACTGTACAAAAATCCCAAGCTACAAACCAAAATAAGACATCAGATACGTATCCACGTTGGTGGCTACCACAGAAGCAGAGGGTG
>JASCQY010000002.1:16679278-16693515 GCA_030264315.1 Sardinella tawilis
CTCTCTCACACACACACACACACACACACACACACACACACACACACACACACACACACACACACACACACAGATATGACATATTGTTATGCATTCACAACATGCATTGCATACATTTAATTCAGTGTATACATTCAACAGACATTTTGCTTGTAATTCACACTTTTTTATTTTCAATCTTGCAGACTCCAATAATTCCAGTGAAAATTTGTATACTATGGTGAACTCTGGACCGGGAAACAGAACAAACGTAAGATGTCTTTTATATACATTTTGTGCACATTGCTGAATTGTTGTATTTTTGTAAACAAAATGCAAACCACAGCATAGAAAACACCATACAGAATACTAGATGCACATCCTAATATTATCCTAGACAATTGTTGCCATCAGAAAAATATATCTTTTTAAGATATCAGGTTTGAACTTTTTAAATGGTTCAGTTTTATTGCTAGTTCTTTTATAGGGAACCTTTAGTTGTAGCCGTCTTGGATCAGTGAGAATGTGGTCTTCTGCTCACTCTGTATCTCACCCTTATGGTCAGCCTGTCTAAATCAAAGCCGCCTTGTGTAGTTTCCAATAGGCCCAGGCTCTGAGGGTCCACTAGGAGCCATGGCAGGAATGGATCCCCTTCACCTGAATGGAGGTATTAAATGCTCTGACTATACAGTACAGCCCAAAAGCATATTGGTGAAACTGAGCTAGCATTGTGGTCAGGCCATTTTGTGTTGCTAATTGTTTTATGTTTGGTTTTCAGGTTCTGGAGATTTGGATGGTCTACCCAAGGTGATTTGACTTTTTCTCATGCCATAACCGCGTACTGTAGCCTACTTGTTGTTCACTGCATTGTTGGTGTTTGTTTGTTTGTTTTCAAAGCCTTTTGGTGTTGCAATGCTGATTATGATTATGTTCTCTGCAGAATTCACCGAACAATTTAAGTGGCATGAGCAATCCATCCGGAACTCCGCGAGATGATGATGTAGGAGGCAGCTACCTTCATTCCTTCCAGAGTGAGAGCGTGAGTGTTCTGGTTCAGCTTCATAACATCAGACCGCTGGTCTGGAAACTGATCGGAGCCACAGAGGTGTCAGAGGCGTGTGCTATGACGGATGGTTTTCGTGTTGTGTTACGTAGCCAGATTTGTTTATTACTTTTTATTTTTCACACAAAGTAGTAGACCTACATACAGCATATTCTGTATTTATTATTAATACTTAATTACAGAGTCGGGGGCAGCTAATGGGAGCTGGAGTTGGGAAGTTTTGGGGAATTTCTTTTTTCATCTAATTCCTTCAGTCGGGGTAGCTCGGAGTGGGAGGAGGAAGTGATTCAAACATACAAGCATGATGGTGCTATGAGATTCTTGTAAACCTGAGGACTTGTGTTTAGTCTCATAATGAAGTAGCAATGTCCATGTCTGACCCAGGAAAACTAGTAGGGGAAAACAACCCTCAGAGTTAGATGATTGTTTCAGACGTCGTTTGAACTAACTGGGGGCAGAATGAAAGTATTAACAATGTTCATGTTGTTGCTTGAAGGTGTGTTTTGATTGAAACCTCCTCTCCCCTCTCCAGCAGTACTCCCCCTCCATGACGATGAGTGTGTGATGGCCTGTCCACCCTGCCTGGGGTAATGCATAATTTGACCGCCATACTTAAATACTGGACATGACCAAATACAACTGCCGTAGGCCCCAAGTTCTTTTTTTTTTTTTTTTGTTACGTGCAGCGTTTTTGGGGAGTTATCTTTTTTTTTTTTTTTTTTTTAATTTCTGAAAAAGGACTTTGCCATAAAGCTACGAACTTTCCTAATGTGATGACCAGTTTCTTGAATTTTTTTTTTTTTTTTTGGTCTGATGCTCCACCTACCAAGTGTACTTATGGAGCGTCAGCATGTTCTCCACCACGACGTCAACAGTTGAACCATGTTTATGTTTTTATTTCCATCAATGTTTTTATTTTTAGTTCAGCCCAGAATCTCCACTTCCCTGATCTTGCCTACTTGTCAATGCCGGACTACAGCATGGCGTAAAGAGGACTAACTTCGAATCTGGAATTGCTAATATGTGGCCTTCAACTGTGTGATATAGTTCATTCGCTTTTAATTATGTTATGTTTTAACTCTCTCCAACATGATACAGAGAACAAAATGACAGAATAACACCTTTCAATAGAAGCGATTACCGTTGTAAATGGTTTTTATTCTATATAGATATTTTTATCTTCAAGAAATCTTCCGTGCTGATAAGGATCACACACCATTTGAGAAATTCACGTCTTATATAACCCTCTGCACTGATTTTAGCCTGACGTTTTATGACTTTTTATGAGGTGTATGACTGCTGTGTCGTAAGGAGATCCCAGACCCTTAGGAAGGAACAGAGTATTGCCCTCCCTGCCCTGTCTGCAAGTGTACTACCTACAAGTCAATCCCCCAGCCAGTAGACGGTGGCTGACTTTGAATGGGACCCAGATGTGGTCCAGTCAGCTACTAGTGTAGTGGGCTACTTTCTGAGAGCCCTCCAGGTCACTCCTCAGGTTTGCGAATCATCGTCCTCTGGTGTGTGTGTGTGTGTGTGTGTGTGTGAGAGTGAGTGTGTGCGTTCGCCTGCCTGCGTCGGCCCGCACCAGGTTCCTTGCAAGTTGTAGCTACTCCATTTCTTGCATTGTCAGTGCAGTTGGAAGCTGGTGGCTGATTGTTCAGGCAGTTTATGCAGAGTGTAATCAATATCCTCCTGCCCCGCCCCCAACCCCCCCAGTCATTTCAGTTGAACGTCTTTTGAAGTTACCAGTAGCTCTGTAATCTCTGTCAGTAAGTGAAGACTTTTTCGAGACATTAATTCAAATCTTTCTGCCATATTTTTGTTATTTCCACTTGGAACGCTTCATCCAACATCCACAAATATAGTATAGGATATTTTTTAATTTATTATATTTATGTGAACAATTGATAATGCAGATGACTCCTTTTTGTTTTACTTGTTGTTGCATTGTCCCTGTTAAACCTGGTTAAGGGGAAAACACCTGTGTGTATATAATTTTATGACTAAATTATGTCTCCTTTCACATGGGTATATATTTTTTATTTCCTTCCTTTCTTTTTTTTTGCCTTTGTCCCCTGCTGAACGGTCACTGCATGCTTTAGCAATGAGATGCGTACATTAGTAGTAGAAGAAAAAAAAAAAAAAAAACCTAACCCTGAGCCAGGGCTGACCGTGCAGATGTCCTTAGATGTAGACTTAAAAGGGGAATTCTGTATTTTCCAGTTTGCATTATGAGTTGTTTGTATAAATTCTTTGTCACCAAACATCAAACGTGAAATTATACAATAAATCCTATGATGGTGAAGGTTCAGTAGAAACCTGGAAAGGAGAACCCGGAAAGGAGCCGTCTTTGGAACCGGATTCACGCCGCATCATGGCTTGGTTTTTGCCAGGCATAGCTGTGATCTAGTGAAACAGGACATTGGTTAGAACCAGGGCTCCGCAGAACAAGTAATAATGCTGTATAAAATGGGGCCTGGTTTTTAAACGGAAATGAAAATGGACAGCCTTTTTGTTTGTTTCTTTTTTCTTTCTTTTTTTTTTTTTTTTGCTTTTGAACCGTGTCCTCTCTTTGCAATACTGTGCACTGTTCCTGATTCTAATGTTTATTGAACGTAAAAGTATCTAAACCATTATTAAACCCATTTCTACAGCACTGGTTGTAAACCCATCATTGTGTGTAATAAAAAACATTTCAGAGACATCATCCTATAAAACAGTGTGACATCCTGTTTGTAATTGTAAGACGCTGACACATCATTGTACTGTAGCTACATCCTGTGAAGTTAGACCATAAATGAAAATGAATGATAGGAAGACCCCCCCCCCCCATTCATAGGATACCTCCGCACCCATGATACTTGAGTTTCTCTGGCCTAAGACTAAAAGTTCTTTTTTTTTCATCCATTTTAGCTGAACCAGGCCTCATCCATTCCATACACAAGAAATTGGTAATAAGAGTTTTGAAAACAAAAACACTATGAAAGAATAATTAGGAAATGGAAATTCACTGCACGGTTCCCTTTCAGATTTCCTGTTGACCACAGATCGTCACTCACAATACACAGCAAACACTAAGGCCATGCAGAAGACCTGTGCTGTCTGGATGGTGTGGGAGACGCAGGTGTCTGCATGCGTGTCCCACAGGCATCGGCTTGCCATCAGCATCCCCTCCTGGCCTGCTGGCCCTAGGCTAACGGTGCACACCAGCCGGTAGCGCGGTGGGCAGACAGTCCGGACTAGTGCCCGGAGCTCTTCACTGAGTGCCAACGCCAGGGGCCCAGCTGACAAAGGCCCGCTGGTGCCAGCGATGTAGGGTACGCCGTCCAGACGAGAAGCCAGGAAGTCCTGCACCAGCCGTGAAACGTGCCTCCCCGGGAAGTGGTCCTTGGGCAGGGCACAGCCAGTTGGCACCTGCAAGTCAGGTTATAAACAAAAAAAAAGAGAGAGGGGCAGAAAGGAGTCGGACTTCCGAGATAGTGCGCTCTGACTGTCTCAAGCAAGCCAGAGGTTGGCTGAACCCCAGTGTCCTGAGCTCTGAACCTTTAAAGACTTCACTGGCACGAATCGACTTCATGATTTGCTGATTCATGGCAGTTAGGTGTTTGAGGGTTCAGGGCTTAACATTAGGGAGGATACTGGGTTTCCGCTGTTGTGGCTCATCAGCAAATCACAAAAAACAGATGTCTTCCAACCCTGAGACACCCTGAGAGAACATTGTCATGCCTGTGGTCAGACATGACTGGTGAAGTACACAACTAAAAAAGCTGAGATAATACAGTCAAACACCTTGGCTTAAATTTAGACTGGGTGCTGAATCCTCCCTAAAAACTATACTTGTTTCAAATACTTCAAGTACTCAAGTACTTGGCAATAGCTTATAGATGTGGTAAATGGTAAAATGGTAAAATATTGTCATTTAGACCTGGTCATTGACGATCAGAATCAGCTTTCTTGGAGGACCTCTGATGCCTTTCTTTGCTGCTAGTTTCTGTGCTGTCCGCTCCTGAGAAGTCACACACACAGATAATTCGTCATTTTTGCTTTTATTCACAAGGGACAATGAAGAGTGACAAGAGGAAGTAGAAGATTTTACTGGGTGGAACAGGTACATGTATGTGTCAAAGGTGCACTATGAGGATAGAGGATACTTGGACCCAAATGTTTGTGCCACAGCTTCCCCATCACCTTCTGTACTTTAGATTAGACATATCTCCATCAGGAATGTGACACTATACAGATGCCTTACTTCTGCTGCTGCACTGACCTTTAGCCCCTTTGAGAACTTCTGAGCAATGAGCAGGCCCCTCAGGCTGATGAAGTTACGGTCCAGAGTTGGCACCTGGACTTGTCTGGAGAGCCGTCGAGTAAGTAAAGGCATCGGTGTGGTGAGAGCCTGAAGTCCAAACAACAAAGTAAGGCACTCAGATCTCCCTGTGACATTATTTATCCATACTTAAAACATTTCAAATGATTTCTTACATGCCTGTTGTAAATAAACCAAACTGAGTCCATCCCAAAGCCATGTAGTGAACTTTAATGTCAGGCATTGCCACAACATCTCATTGCTATTGTGGTCAATAATGACAACAGACATTCATAAAGTCTCAACAGGCAATGATTTGTCTGTGCAGTGGCAGGTCTACCTCTTTAGATGTCCGAGTGTCCCTGTCGCCTTTACTATGGTTTTTCCCTGAATCTTTCATAGTGACCCTGCTCATTCTGCGTGTGTCCCAGGACCCATCCATTACCCGCTACCAGTGAGAATGAATCAAGACATGGACATAGAACAAAGTTAGAATAACAGAGCTGGCATAAACAAAATATATTGTGAAATATTAGAAAAATAATCTTTACATTTTAGATCTTATCATTTGTGACAGAATCCACTCCAAAATTCAGGTCAGTATTTTCATGCAGTGGTGTTAAGATTGAACATTTTCTAGTTCTTCCACAATTGATTTATCCAGAAATATTTTATGAAAGGTGAGTGAGAAATTGTCTCACCTGAACAATACTGTTTGTAGAGCAACAGAGAAGCGGTCCTGCGTGTGGCTTGAGTTCAACACCTGTTGACCTGAGGCTTTGGCCGAGTTGATTCACACCTCCCTCAACAAGTCCCTGAATATGGTAACTGTCAACAAGAGCTGGCAGTTTCTTTCTGCCTATCTCTTCACTTGCAGTTATATAGGGCAAGGCTTGCCCAGTAGATCAAATGAAGGGTAAAATGAGGACATACGACATAGTTATCACTAAAACTACCACTTAAACACGGTTATTGCTACAGTGAATTCATTGCTAAAATACTATTTCACTCATGCATGTTTCTTGTGCCTGGCATCATAATCAAAGCTTTCAATTCTCTTGCTCTGACTGAATTAAATCCTACTGTTGGTCATTCCAAGATTTAGCAAGACCATAAGTTGAACAAAAGTCTAATAAATCTTTACAGGTTAGCCAAGGGTGTTTGGAGTTCAGTCCGTAGCAACCCTGAGATGGTGCTTGTAAAAACGTAGTCACTGATTTTGGCTTTTTTTTTTTTTTTTGTTAGTCAGTGTTTCATGAACAAAGTTATGTTCTCTGCAGTAAAACATTATCCCAGTTGTACTCTGTGCACCAGCTCTTAATGGCTATTTAAGTGCAAAATTGCATTTTACAGTATGTTACCATCCACTAAATCCAAACACAGTTAAAATACAAACTAGAGAAGGACGCTGATAAAAATAAGTTTATAGGACATGACTTCCAGAGGACATGTCTAGGCCTACATTATGGGCATCTTCACTCTTTTTATGAGAAATCCTGCAAATACTGGGGTGCTTCTAAAAGATTGAAGGCAAGAGGAGAGAATGCTGAGGTTTTAGAAGCATATTGCAATGAAACTAAACATATTCAGTTCGAATAACATCAAGGCATTTTAACATTGTAAAATCTCTACTCTGCACTTAATTTGGATTAATTGATCTGCGTCTGCACTTAATCTGGAATAATTGATCTGTGTCTTGAGTCTGGTGATGTTTTCTTTCTCTTTTATGTGTGCTTTTCTTATACATCCTCAGTGAACATTCTAAATGACATATTTCAAAATATATTCCACTTGTGTTGAGAAATCACATATCAACATATAAATCATAAATGAGTGCATTTTGTACAGACAGACAACAATTTGGTTTTCTTTTTATTGGAACATAGATAATGTGTACAAGCAATGATAAGGTTAAGACAGTGCCAAACACTTGTGATATTAGTGCTGTCTCATAATTCTGTACATTGTCTACTATGAGCACATCAGATTACAGTGACCTACAGGTTTATACTGTCATCATCACAAATCATACTAGTCATACAAAACCATGAAAGAATATTAATGTATCATGTATACAATGAAACACTGGCTGAATGAAGATCAAATGCTAACTTTACCACTGCAGTTACACTAAATGTTAACATGAATGAATACAACTTGTACATAATAAATGTAGTGATATACTGTATGTAGTCAACATAACCAAAACAAGACCCCCATGCATATCCAAGCTACATTGCCGGACAGTAGCCTTGGTATTAAATAGTGTTTATTAACTTGTCAGTCAACATGGCTCTTCCAAAATGATCATAGCTGATTCCTATACTTGCACTTATAAAAAAAGGCACATAATGGTGTGCATATAAGGCAATAGTCTATTATACAGGCTACATATTCAACAACTGTTCAGGGGGGAGTTCAATAGTGACAAAATAAACAAAAACTGCACATGGTGCTTTAACAAAAAACAAACAAAAACATCAGGAATGAGAGAACGAGAGAGAGACTCAATCTGCATAATCAGCTAATATTTTTAGTTATATATTTCATTGAATAATTTTAATTTGAAAATGCAACCTTTTGGGTTTTTTAAATTCTTAATGCAATGTCAGTGCCGACTGTCTCTAATCAGAGACGTATTGGAAAGTTGTCATTCATTCTTGAGTCAGCCAATTTTCTCCCCATTCAGTTAAACCAGATGAGGAGAAGTGCATATATTATGTAGGTGAATGCAACAACAACAAATCACCTCCACAGGGTAATTCATGTTCCACTTCAAAAATAATAGCCTGCCTAAGATGATAGAAATATCTCCAGGATTTGAAAAAAAAAATATCCAAATTTCAAGTTGGCAGTTGGCTTTTGCTCTTTGCATCAAAGTCTTTTTTAACAAATGCATGAGGCACCAAACATATATTAATGAATGCATACAGAAATCTTGAAGTGTCCTTTTCACATGTCAATCACCTGCTCGTGTTTTTAAACATCTGATTACAGAGGCCCGGGGTTAGGGTTTGAACTGTAGTCATCATAAGCAAAACACTGAGCTACTGGGATTCAAATGTCTAATGAAACACTTCAACATCTCGGTCATGCAGGCACAGACTGGCCATAGGGCATACAGGGCAATGCTTGGTGGGCCGATGGCACATTTTTGGGCCAAGGCTGTCAGAATTTAATAAACAAAAAATATATTTAAAATATTTTAATTGGCCGCGACAGTATTTGAAACATGAAACGCGGCCCATTGGTACTAATTGGTACGTTCGCATAATACTGGCATAATAATCATGGTGGGCCGCAAAAAAAATCATGATAGGCTGCCTTGGCCAAAAATGCCTGGGCTGTTTTTTGGTTCCAGTCCAGCCCTGCGGTCATGTCAGTGGCGTAGGCAATATCTCTCTTGATTATAAAGAAATAAGAACAAAGTTTTTTAATCCTGTTACATGCAAGATGTCCATTTTTATTTCCTGGAATTATTTCCCTTGTTTGGGGGTTTACCTGATGGAAATATTATCTTCCTCAAACGTCTTCTCATCTGTAGTTGGAGAAAAAAAAAGTCACTAACTTGACTTGAATGCTCTTGATGGAGCATTTACAAATGGCATATTTGCGCAGACAGACGATTTATTTACAGTAATTGTAACACAACACAACGAAAGAGCAGGTTTATAGGTTAAATGTAGGCCCTGTCCGTGGTCCGGGATCAGAAAAGCTGCTGTAGATGTCAGTCTGATAAGCCAGACTATAACATCAAAATGTATAGTCTGGCCATGACTGATAGATGACTCAGCAAAACTATTTGCAACCACTAGGGTATGTCTAGATTTCTAGTCCAGCTAGACGCAACAGATCCTGCCTGGTATTTGCAAGCAATGGTGGAGCCTACCCCCTGGACTGTTAGACAGGGACCCAACTGGGGGTGGTGGGGAGGGAGGTGGGGATTTTGGTTCAGTGGCGCAAGACAGCAAGAGCAAGGTTGAGTTCAAGATGCACCAAATATGGCCAGGTGAATATGAATGCTTGGACAGGTACTGAACAGGTACGTAACGTTTTTCAGATCAAGTCTCAAAGATTCTCGCTGGTACAGTTACAGTTACATAACCTGACTCTCGCCATCTGAATTTTGTTCCGTCTCGCTCCACACATTCATCTGGAACTACTCCATTGGAAATGTCTTTCAGAAGGCAGGGCTTTTTCAAAACTCCTTTCATATGATTGGATAAACCACTTGTCCGTCCCTTTATTGACATGCTACTACAACTACTCACGTTGCAACCGCTAATGAGAGCGTCACTTGTACGCTACGTCACATCAATTCAAATCCCGCCCGGCGCTCCTGGGAGATCCTGATTGGTTCATTATTTTTTGTTGCCTTGAAGGAGTTTGTATTGCCCTTGATTCCAGATCAAGGTGTGGAGCTCAGCGAAACGCCTCTGGTGGAGCCTGGCGGAACTATATCGATCTGGCGAGAGTCAGGTTAACAGTTACAGAACTGAATGAAAAACTAAACAGTAGTAGTAGGAGCAATAACTGTACTGTCCTGTTGCTGATGGTTTGCGACAATGACCCATTGTCCTGCGACCTGTTCTGGGCCACTCTTTAACTGTGTTGTACCACCTACCTACTGCTATGCGCACTGTCCTGCGCCACTGGCCTACTGTCCTGACTCATACCGTCTTGTGACACTTTCCAACTCTAACATGGCACTCACCCACTGTCTCGTAACGCAACGACTGTAACTGTACTGCTGTTGGTGGCTCATGAAACTCACTCACTGTCCTGTCCACTGTCCCGCGCTATTGTCTCATGCATGCTCTCGTACCACCGGCCTACTGCCCAGTGCATGTCCTGTGCCACTCATACCGTCTTGTGGCACTCATCCACTGCCCAGTGTGATGTGCTTACTGTCCCTTGTCATTTGCCTCTGTCCCATGCGTTAGGTTTAGGGTTAGTTTCAGGCCAGGGTTAAATATCTGTAACAATTGGTATAAGTGTCATGGGACAGTGTGCGGTACAGTGGGCGAGTGGCAGGGGACAGTATATGAGTCTTGCAGGACAGTAGGCTACTGCACAGCAGGTGAGTGTCATGAGCCACCAGCAACACTATAGTCCAGTTTTTAATCTGATTGTTTCTTAAACTAAAGCAGAGAGGGGTTGGGATGTGTTAGTTTACTAAGTATTACAAATATTTTTAGATTTTCTTTGTATGTCTTCTAGTGACAACCTCCACACCACTTACCTTACAAACTTGAAGAATGCCATCTTCTACTTTATTTTCTCCAGTACCTCACGCACCTCCCTGGGTTCGTAAAAAAATGGTCCCATCCCTCCCTAAAGAAAAATGTCAAACGTGAATGGTTGTCTCGTCACAAAGCAACTGAGATCACTGCACATACAAAAATAATGTTTGAAAACGGGAAATGTACTGCATGGAACACATGGACAAACTAAAATACCCTCTCTTATATCCGAATAATAAACGTAATATTCTGTTCAAAATTCTTTTTTACCGTTTGTTAGAGTATAAAGACACTTCCCTTCACCATATAAACGGCCAAGGTCAAGGGTTCACCGACAAACAAACATGACGTTTCATAATATTTGGCTGTGAGCCACCGAACAGGAGCTGCGTGCGTGCGTGCGAAGGAGTAGCTATCGCGACAAAAAGGAATTTCACTGATAGCACCTTCTCACGCTATGGGCGTTTTTCTGATAGCTAATGGCTCGTCTTCAGCAACTTACCTTATAGGTTATATTGCCACTTTGGATAACATACAATCTCTCAGGTAATGCAGCGTATATTGCAGCGGTGGTGTTGGTCATGTCATCAACTACAATAGGACAAAGAGGGTCTTCCTTTGCCAAAATCTGTGCTGCAGCCAGACGCTCTTCCAAGTTCCTGTGTTGCTTCAGGTCAACATTGTTATTGAATGCCCACCCATCTTTCAGAACCAACAAAATAATAGACCTACAGTGAGAATTACAGTAATAAAACTGGAATGATAATGAATTGCCAACACGTTTACAGCAGAAAAACTATGGTGCATTCTTACCTGTTGCATGTGCTTCTTCAATATAGACAACTAGAAAGTCGGCTACATCGCTGAAGTCCTTGACAAGCTCTTTGAACTCGTCAAGTTTGAAAAGAAACGGAGGTCATGTGCAACTTCCAAAACTGATCACCAGTGGTCTGCTATCTAGAAAAAGAATCAATAAACTCTGAAGGAGTAACGACACACAAAGCCTCAATGGTCAAGCTCTATGCAGGCTGTGATAACTCACCATTAAGAAAGTTAAGTATTGTTGTTCTTTGCTTATCCATCGTGATTACTGTTGAATCAGGAGCCTTATGGCCAACAAATGCCTCTTCCCCAAGAGAAATCCACGCATGTTTCGCAACAGTTTTGATGAAAGTCCAGGTCATGAAAGTTGGTCCCCAGTCTTCGAACTTAAATTTGGGATTCTGAGGCATCGTTGTTCTCTCACTCACTTTTAAAATGATTTTTTTAGTTAAGCCCGGAAAAAAGAACGACAGAACTGAGAAAACAGACGCTTGTACCGTTGCCAAACAAAGAAGGCCGATGAGCCTCAGTAAAGCAACGAAGCTTGGCATTGTGGTTGTTGCTGATGTCTATATGTGGTTTAGAGTCTGCTTAGGTCCTCTCTTCCAGTGGAGATTAACGGTAGTCTACAGCATTCGTGTTTTTCAACTCTCAGCTGTTGCGCAACTTCGCCATAGGCTGCCCACAATTAAAGTTAACGTGTATGGCTAGCACCAGCAGTAGTGGGAGGGAGGATGTGCTAGTAGCGTTGTCACGCTGTTTTCTTTTCCAACTGCGGTAAATGGTTGACTTATTGAATCTCAAATCATTGGGACGAATTCTTAGGTTACACTATACCCGACCGTGCGTAAAAATCAAGACAGCGCAGTCACCATTAGAAATACTATTTGTTACGCCACTATTTGAAAGCCTATGTTGGTAGGCTAAATCTAAAAATGTAGATGACGAGCCCACCTTGTGGGAATGACAGGTGCTTGGTGCGCATGAGAAAGTTGTACATTTCATGCCTTTGTAGCTTTGAGTTCTAGATGGCCGTCAGAAATGTGCCAGTGTAGATGAGAGTCATGGTAATGTTCCTGATGTGGGAGTTCACCACGTTATAAAAACGAACAAAGAGAGACAACAGTTAACAGTCTCAAGCTGTCACTCAGTCATCTATACACATCACCATGTTCTTATTAAACTGTAAACAAATAGCCTATTGATTAAAATCTCCACATAATTTCCCCCAGAACTTCATTACAACCTCTAGACTACTGCCCATCCCTTCTCCCAACAGAGAGCACAACTCAGAGGACAACACCTGCTCTCCAAAACTGGCTGTTCATGGCCTCTTTAAAGGTACTATACACCATGTTCCTGCATAGTTGTATTATTCACCCAGGTCATGGTAATCCAAAATAGTACATTGTTAGGCAGTCTTAATTTAGCACTTTTGACTGTAGGCTATCATGTATACTTATTGAGTTGAATACCTTCAAGCATGTGGAAAATCTTGTTTGTGATTTATATGATTTAACTCTAAATCATACTCTAAATTAGCCTGGGCTCGCCCATACTATGACGCTGCACAAAATTTCGCGTTCAAGTCAGTCTGGTCAAGCAGCCTATTTACCGCATTTCCTGAATTTCAGGCACCAATGAGAAGCAAGCTTTACTCCCAGGTGAAGGAAGCAGGCTTAACAACTTTACACTAGATTTTATCTCTCAGAAGTCGGATAGTATGTGAGGTTGGCCAGACTAAGCTCATATGAGCTTTTGTCTCGATAGCCAAACTAACTCTAAATATCAAGAAAGACAAAACACCATAGGAAGCACTAAATGTTTGGTCAAATTGAAAAGAACCTGATATATATCCCTTTTACTTCCTGACTTAATGATTCACTCAGCCGTTCAGATTAAGTTTGACTTGTTTTTGTTTATTGGCTGGGATTATATTTGGCAAATCAATGTCCATTGTGTACTTGCATACTAGATGATTTATAGATTATGTAGTTATTTTCTGACATAGCCTACACTGCTTTCTATATACCTAGATAAAAGACTCAAGGCACCTTTTGTGCTCTGTCTGTGGGCTCTTTCAGACAAAGCATTTTCACCCGAATTGGCTGTGAAACACAGGGTGTGTTTGCGTGCAGAGGAACGTTACCGGACAAAATACCTCAAACAATTTAGTGTCTACCTTCACATCACTGAAGTACAGGATAAGACTATAATACCCATCTTACCTTTGAATCAAACATGCTTATAAAGTAGCTAATTATGGTTATGTTGCATAACTTCAATAATTCATTCATTTTAGGTCATTGAGAATGAAATTAATGCTTGGATTGACAAAATAAGAGCTACTAACATACCAAAACCCATGGCAAAGTTCTTCAGTATAAAGGTTTGCTATGATTAGTGTTATTTTCCTATGGACATGGTTAATGTTCTATGGTTTTCCTCAACTATAGCCAATTCCATTACTTTACTTACATTACTGTTATGCTACAGAAAAGAGCAGCAGCCACTGTAGTGGCTCATTCAGTTCTTCTTACAGGACCAGTCATCATGTATTTTGTACTAAGCTATACCTACTGTATAATTATAGGCCGTATGTTTGAAGTCACATCAGAGAGACAGAACAAGGTGACATACAGTAAACAGTGATCCTGAGGATGCTGCGCATAGTGTAGATCTGTTGATGTCACAACATACATTTTCTTGAAATGCATTTTTATAATTTCTATGTTTAGTTACGCTATGTGTGTGTGCGCACACACACACACACACACACACACACACACACACACACACACACACACACACACACACACACACA
>JASCQY010000002.1:16736419-16742946 GCA_030264315.1 Sardinella tawilis
AAAAAAGAAAAAAAAAACATAAATCATATAATTTCCTTTTAGCAAACCTATATATATATTAAGATTTATTAGACTGTTTTTTGGACAGGAGCGCCGGCAACCCTTGAGGCCTGCTAGCCCAGCCATGCGGCCGTGGTGTTTGCCAACATGGCGTGTTTGCAGTAAATGGAGTCTTTTGTGAGCCGTCAACACAGATGCAGGAGATGAAACGCCATCTGAGAGCCCATTAGCTAATTAAAACCCATAGGCTTGACTGTGCGAGCGAGCGAGCGAACGTTAGCCCTGGCGTTAGCGTGAGCCGACTTTTCCCCCCGTCGAAAACAGAGCGGCGGGCTGAAATCAGAGCCGTCTGGGTGCCGGGCCACTGAGTGACGTTGATATTAATGTGTTTGCACCAGAACGAGCTGCTGACATCCTGCCTGGTCTGGAAGGCTTAGCTTCAACCATCCTTCAGGGGCGCAGGGTGGGGTTGGGGGGGGGGACTCGGGCTACCAGGTATTCAATGGGAACTGCAGGGACAGGACAGCACCAGGAGCAGCCATGGCTGCAGAGGACAGAGGACAGAAGCTGGACAACTATACTCTACCTGCCCTGGAGAACTTTGATACTGAGCAGATCAGCACTGCTAGTCCCCCAGCTACTGCCAGGAGGGTACATTACGAGAGAGTCACATGCCTCCACACACACACACGCACACACTCACACACACACACACACACGCACACGCACACACACACGCACACGCACACACACACACACACACACACACACACACAGACACACTCACACGCACACACACACACACACACACACACACACACACACACTCATGCTACTGTCCATTACAGTACAGTGTGGTCTCCATCAGGGTCTTTTTAACAGGAGGTGCCAGAGTTCTGTATATACTATCTCACACATGTGAGGATGTATTGGAAGTTTCTGTCCACTGTATGTCAGAAATGAATGCTGAATGCAAAAAGTCGAAGTGATTTTACATAGAAACCATCAGATTGGAGAGAAAAACTTGGGAGTATCTCACAGCCTAATAGTTGTAAAATGAATGGAATACATTTTGAAGGCAAAATGCCTAGATGCCAGCTGAACGGAGTGGATTTGGCACATATCTACCTTATCAGAGCTGGATACTCCCGCGTCCTGGGATATCTTCCATCGTTGTCAAATCCCTTCTCACACTTTAGCTTGAAATGCTGTTTTTGGAGTTATATCTTACTCTGTAGACCTTGTCAAAGTCCCTACCATTGTGTCCAGGACCTCAGTGCTTCAGCACCTCAGTGACACAATTGGTCCATTATTTCATCCATAGAAGTGGTATGACACAATACGGAGAGTGGAGTTGGCCAAGCATATCCTTTTGGTCTGTCGCATTGTATGACCACTGTTTTCCTGAGACATTCTTACGGACATTCTCTTGTCCAATCAGAAGTTAAGAATTGTTTGACCAGGTCTGTTGTGTAATAAAGAACATCCTATTGTTGCGTTACAAACTCACTGTGTAAACCATTGTCAGGTCCTTCATGCCACTCGACCGTTTCATGGTCATGCTAACAGCGTAGCAACACAGACCATATGTGATCCATGAATTAGCGTGATGAAACTGCTGGCAGGAAGCGTCAGAAGAATGAAAGGCCTGGGAATGCATGGATCTTGCTTGTTTTCCTTGTTGAATAAGCAAAGCCAAGTTCTTGTCAAGTCATGAAAGGTTTCCAGTCAATCAGTGCAGTAATGCAATCCAGTCCAGTCTCCTCCACTCCACTCCTCTCCTCCCCTCTCCTCTCCTCTCCTCCCCCTTAGAATTCTTCACTCTCCCTCCTCTGTCTCTTCTCTCTTCACTCATTGCTCTTCTTCTTGCTCTTTCTCTTTCTTCACTCTTTCTTTTTTTTCTTTTTTTTTTACTCTGTTTCTCTCTGTTTCTCTCTGCTTCACTCACAAGTTATTTGTGTTACTCTGTAATGTCTTGGTGCTGTATGCCTGTGCATGATCATGTCGTTGCTTGTTATTTCAAGGTTCATTGCTGCTGCTTACTGTACTTAATGCCTTCGGAGGACTCTGTGGCGTAAGGGGACGCTGGTGGTCAACATGAGAGGGGGATAAAGGACAAATGTTTGCCCTGTCAGGCTTTACATATAGCTTTAAGAGTTGTAACGTGCGTAACCAGGTATCAAAGCATGGTAGATCAATGCCTGATTTATAATAATTCGATTTACTTGGAATGCAATATTATGAGTTTGTAATTTCCTTAACATTTAATCATGGTCCCGCATCTGAAACCGGAGAGCTGTAACTGAGGCTGATAGCGCATTGCACTGAGATTGTGTCATAATTGTCCCAAATCCAAGACCTTAATCAGTTTAACCTTGTGAGTGGGCTGTATCGGCTTACTAATACCTAGGAAGACAAAATTTCGCTAATGTTCAAGTTTTTTTCTTCTTTTTTTTTTTTGCTCTGGTTCCCTGGGATCTTTCTGTGGGACGGGGCAAATCAAGGCCTCTTGAACTCGCTGGGGATCGCTGCCTTACATGTGCAAAGGGATTTCTGCACGAGGTAATGGACCCAATTTAGGCCGATCATACAAGATATGGACAAAGAAGCCGTGCTCCCTATGGCCAGCTAATAAGCGCTTGGACTTGGCCTGCTGTTATGTCAAGGCTAAAGAGAAACATGAGCCTCACGGACAAGAGCTGCTCGGGAAGGCCTGCCAATTAAAGTCATTCTGAGGCATCACTGCTTGGACTGGATATGGTTATTAGCCTGTAAATGGCTAAAGCTATTAGCGTTGCTTTTTGCAAGTCTCATTAAGGTGTGTCTGGTAAATCCCTAATCAAATGTGAGGGTCAAAAGACTCTTCAGCAGTCAAAACAAGCAGGCAGTCTTGTATAGACGGTCTACTTATTTTCCCTTGAGGTTGTATTTTTCTTTTCTTTTTTTTTTTTGTCTTGAATGTTGACATGAAGGTTGCAGTTCATTGAGACACAACTGGTAATGCTGTGTTACCTGGTTTCCTGCCACAGAAGATGTGAATTTTAAGTCTGTCATTGGCGGCCTTCACAGCAACTCTCCTCTCAGACGGGACTGTTGGTTTGTTGTTGGTGTAAAGCCCACAGCTCGGGTCATCATCAGGTAGCACCATATAAATTGAGAGTGAAAACACCACAACTTTGCACCACACCTGACTTTTCCACTAACACAGGAGACCCAGAGGCTACTGTGTAAGTGAATGCGTGTGTGTGTGTGTGTGTGTGTGTGTGTGTGTGTGTGTGTGTGTGTGGTGTGTGTGTGTGTGTGTGTGTGTGTGTACAGGGAGCAAGCGAGAGCCCGTGGGATTGTGGTGAGCAGAGAAGTAAATCGCTCAGTAAGATCAGGTAGAATTCGCTGAGGTATTGATGTAGAGCGAGGCTGTTTCGCTGTCAAACGACAAGATCACACCAGAAGCCCACATCTGCCTCACCCTACTACCACCGTATTCTCGGTAAACACTCCAACAAGAGGCTCCTTTATACTCCACCAATCCCGGGCCTCGACTGGCCCTAAAACCCACGTCTCCGCTGCGGGCCAGACTGTGGCCCGAACGCCAGAGTCCCCTTAAGCGAAGCCACGCAGGAAAAACTTCTCCAACCGGAAAGTGTAGGTGTACCAGCGCTGAACAGTCCAAACGTTGTCTCGCTTGAGTCGAAAGATGGATGCCGCACTGTCTGAGGTGGTTTCAGGCCATAGGTGATGAGAGAGTGAAAGAGAGAGAGAGAGAGAGAGAAAGAGGGAGAGAGAGGGGACCGGTGGTTATAGTGACGAACATTGTAAAGCAGAGTAAGTCATTTGATAGGAATGCAATGTGCAGCGTTTTTCTGGAGAGAAACTGCTACAGCACATTTTTTTTCTGGGGCCGCGCTTGCGGAGCTTTGGCAGTACACCCTGCACTGTAACGCTGAATCACAGCTGGAATCCAACAGGGCAATTAGATCGCTCCCCACGAAAATATGCCTCGCGGGCCAAAAAGGCTGTCCACGGTCCCTGAAGGCGCTTGTCTGTTTACATTGTCAAGTCCTCACATTTACTCGGCCGTTGCGTTACTCGGGAGTCTACCGCAGAAACATCCATCGGCGCGGTTTCGCCGAAAAACACAGACCTGCTGCACTCAGCGGGGAGAAGGCCGTCAGTCCCTCGCCTCTATTCCCAGAAACCTTCTTCTGCTCATCCTACTGTTTTAAATTCCACTCGCTCAGTCACTCATTTGTCAAAACCCATAATTGAAGGTATTTTGGGTTTAATTATGCACAGAGGTATGTCGTAAATATAGATGGAGTATTTGAATGTTTTGAAAGGCTTTTTTACTTTTCTTGAACATACTTGGGATACTGGCTGGCTGCTCTCTAGATTCCTGTTCTTAGTAACCAATGTCCTGTGAGACACAGCAGTGTGGAATTAAATATCAAAATCTTGATTTCAGGCAGAGAAAAGAATCTCTTCTGGGGTTTTTTCCCCCGCCCTCCTGCAACTGTAGGCAAAAGACAGCAGTAAGTCTAGGAATCTCTCATTTGATTTAATCACAAGGTCTCAGTAGACAATAGAACATAATGTTTATTCTCCCTGCTTGTTGACTGGTAATGGCTTTATTTGTTTGTTTCCTCAGTTTCCACCGACAGACATGCCTTACAGCTTTACATTGGATTCTCGTACCCTTTGGATTTGATTAGATATTAACACGAAATATTTACTCCGGTCAGGGTATTAAGGGCTTAGAGTTTCTAAACAATACATCAATCAAATGCAAGGTAACCTTGGAGGTTTCTCATTCCAAATGCCAGCAGCGGTTCCATCAACAATGGCAATCACGCAAGTGGCACGTACAGCATTTTCTGCTTGACTTCACATCATCCCCTCCTAAGGCAAATAATATCCCCAAATCACTGTCACAGATGAGCCAATTTCATATTTTAAACTAACAGACAAGAGCCAGAAATTAGGCCAGGTCATGGGCAATTTAGTGCACAGATGGTGGAGGGGATATTACATGTGTGAGAGGAGCAATTTCTGACGGAGGCAGAGGGCTCCATGGCCAACGGCGAGAGGCGAGCAAGTGCCATGGGTCCGACTCATGTTGCCCGTAATGTAAACACGAGTGTGATGAGAAGCGATGAGAAGCACCGAGCTGAATATCACACAGTTGTGACGGTCTGAGCAGAGGGGGAGCGGTGACGTGCAGAGGTAGCTGTTGAGGGAGACACATTTCCCCCCGCTGACAAGTTGGTTTTGACTGGGGAAATTCTAATACAAACATCAGTGCCTTCATGCGCAACAGTGTTTATTAAAGCTATTGAAATGTGAATCATAACACACTGATTTCATCATCAATGTTTTCAACATCTCATCGAAAAGTAATGCAACTATATGACAAAAGCCATTAAAAAAAGTCAATAACACTTCATGAAGCCCATCTTGGAGAGCTGGTGTTGACAAGCGCTCGAGAGGGTTACAGATCGCCTTTGGGATGCTGGTAACGTACGAAGTATTGTCTGTCAGTAACTACTGACTAGTCGTGTGAGTGATCACAAATGATGTGTGCATATCGATTTTTTGCGCAAGTGATTGATGGTTATTGTTTATTTGGTTCCTTTCGTAACGTCATTTCAGCAGCAACAGCTGGGTGGTTTTGATTTATTCCTTCCAGCGTTTGAGGCGCGCTAGTAGAAAAAGTCATAGGCAGTTTGAGATTTCATTAAGCTGCGTGGCGGAGTCGAGAATAAAAGGCAATGAATACTGACTGACATACTGATGCTGAGAATGCGGTCTACCACATTGCAAAATTTAAGTCATAGTATCCCTTTGACAGGAACTATGCTCTAAACCAAAGAAATGAAAACAGAACCTTGGCAAACGGAGGTCAGCAGAATCAGACTGGCTCCACCGTAATTTGGTTTCAACACGTTTTATTGGACGGTTGGGCCTGGCAGCGCGCGGCTCAAGTAGCCAACATCGCGTTGCTCCAGAACGCTGCAGTGCCGATCCGTGTTTTGTTTTCAGCGGGGAGCGTTGCTCAAATGCCCTCTCGCCTTTCACACTTCCTGGCCCTGGCGTTGAGTGCCTTCTGCCATCTTGACCTATTGTCCAATTTCGCCTTTTGTGTTTGTCTCTGCGAAACATCGCCGAGGCCCAGGGTTGGCGAGGAGGTGTTTGGCTTGGCAGTGCCCAGGGGTCTTGGAGATGTTTATTTGTTGTCACGTTGCAGATACAGAGTGGCCTGGCGTGGGCATGGGACTGAGCCCACAGCTGTGTCAACTCGCTTTTGTGTGGAAGAGAAATGGTGTGCCAGCTGTGTATGGAGTGTGTGTGTGTGTGTGTGTGTGTGTGTGTGTGTGTGTGTTTGTGTGTGTGTGTATGAGATTCTTGTTATTGTGCAATTGTGTATATATGTGTGTGTTCCATTGCCAAAGTGTTCTGGTATGTGTGTGTGTGTGTGTGTGTGTGTGTGTGTGTGTGTGTGTGTGTGTGTGTGTGTGTGTGTGTGTGTGTGT
>JASCQY010000002.1:16760867-16779264 GCA_030264315.1 Sardinella tawilis
CACACACACACACACACACACACACACACACACACACACACACACACACACACACACACACATACACACACACACATTAAGTCATGCATACACACAACAGCCCCCACCATCTCTTTGTTCACTAGGGAGTGGTGAGTGTTGACCTTGTGCTCAACCACACACACACACACACACACACACACACAGAGTACAGTCTCTTGTGCTCTCCCTGAGATGGGATGTCATGTGGATTTGAACAGGGTGGTCGTAGTGTAGCAGCACTGTAATGTGTTGACTCCCTATTAAAGCACATGCGCAATACCAGAGGTGCGGGTGGTCACACACACACACACACACACACACACTCACACACACACACACACACACACACACTCTTTCTCTCTCCCTCTCCCTCTCTCTCTCTGTCCCTTTTGCCCGTCAGCCTGCCCACTCTTTTGCCCTTGGGTGGAGGCCCTTCTTGCTTAGCTGCGTGGGTTAGGCCCAATCTGTCACATCCCGGAACGATGCTTATATTGTGTCGCAAGCCTTCCAAAAGTCCTGGCCTGGGTGTCCTCCCTCGCGCCTTAGCTCATTGTCATATTTACGGCCCCGGCTCTCGGGAGGGAGACGTGTGAAAGTGTCCCCGATGAGGTCAGCTTGGTTCAGCCTGACATGACCTTGTCTTTCCCACTTTGCTGGTGTTATACCATGTGTCCGGAGAGCGCCAACGACCCTCCTCTGCCCCCTTGTGTGTGTGTGTGTGTGTGTGTGTGTGTGTGTGAAAGAGAGAGAGTGAGAGAGAAAGAGAAAGAGAGAAAGAGAAAGAGAGAGTGTTTGTATGTGTGTATGTGTGTGTCTGTGAGTGTGTGTGTACAAACAGAGAGTTTGTATATTATGTATGTGTGTGTTTGTGTGTGCGTGTGTGTGATTCCCCCCTGGACAGACCTCTGTCCTTAGGTGACAAAAGGGACCATTCTGACTCACTGCGTTTTGCTCCGAGCCTGTCAACACAAATCCACTAGTCAAAGCACTCGGGGACCATGGGGACAATCTAATTGTCCCCAGTAATGTTCCGTTCCCTCGTCAGACCGAAGAGCCCAGAGAGCAGCGTCAGCATGAGATGACTGTGTTAGGACAGGAGTGTGGACAATACTGATGGGAAGATGATGGCATACTTTGAAAGCTTAGTATTCTTATGATATCTACTGTATATTTACCGTACTTCAGAACAGTATTCCTCCTTTTTGCACACTACATGTACAGGCAGTATGTGTGTATGTGCTGCCATTTTACTTTGACTTTAAAAACTTAGTCTCCACTTTCTTCCCGCTCCTTGAACAGAAGCTGCAGCAGCAGAAGCAGCAGCAGCAGCATGCGGTATATTTATCGAGGCTATACATTGTAAACTTATGTCGCCTACGTCGTCTGTGGCGGACGGTCAGTCGGTGGGTTTATGTGCGGAGGCAGCGTTCGGCGTTCACCAGAGCCTGCTGCTTTATGGAGGGAGACTGTATCCTGTGTCCGATTATGAGGCCAGACTTCCATCCCTGTGTCTGTGGCACTGTGCTCCGTCTCCCCCCGCGTCAGGATCACAGCGGCAGGCAGGCAGGCAGGCAGGCAGGCAGGCAGGGGTAAGAGCAGGAGCAGGAGCAGGAGCAGGAGCAGCCTAGTGTCTGCTAGCAGTCTGTCCTGACTCCTGCCCGCCCTGTGGACCAAAGGTGTGTTTTCTATTAAGGCCTTTGCTGGAGACCCCCGGCTTAGAGGAGCAGGCAGAGCTGCGGAACCCATGTGTCACTGAGAGTTTACGCACCGCTGCGGAGAGTAGAAAAACGGCGAAAAGTCATTGCAGAAGGAGACGGAGAGAGAGAAAGAGAGAGAGAGAGAAAGAGAGGGAGAGAGAGAGAAAAAACACTCTCTAAAAAGCTCTCAAAAAAACCTCCAGGCTTCTTTGTGAGGTGCGTTTGGATCGAGTTAGCGCATAGGCTAGCGAGGCAAGGCAAGGCAAGGCAAGCGCAGGGCAGGCATGCTCCAGAGTGGAGGGGAAGATCGGCGCAGCAGGGAGAGGAAAGAGAAACAGCTCCAGTGGACGAGCCCATCTCCAGCACAAACACCACAAGAGCCATGTAATTTCGCTGGAGCGGCAGGCCAATTGTCATGTATGATCATCTTGGAGGGTGACCTGTTTTTCCAAGCATCGAGAGAAGGTTAGGTTAGGCTTGGTTTTCTTTTTCTGTTGTTTTTTTTTTCTGGCGAAAAAGAAACTTCAGTCAATTAGCAAGTGGTTTTAGGGGCTATACTAACCATTACTGCTACTTGGAGCACGATTAGTCCTGAGCTGGTCTGGCCCCGGGTGAGGCAGTGGTAACACTAGCCGCATTGAGCCCCAAGGTCAAAACGACAGATTGGAACTGAATGAGAGGCCACTGGTCCTCCTTGGACCTGGTTGGGAATGTCTGAAATACGCCATGGTCAATATACCAGGAATGGAGTGGACGCATTTTCCTTCCTAGTACCAAATGGAAACAGGAGGCCTTAAAAAAATAATAAAATAAAATAGAATAAGAAAGACAAGAAAAAAAATGATACATAAAGTGAATCTTACATTTGCAATCCAATGGCATCTTGTGTCCAGCCAATCGTGTTATGGCTGTTCTGGCCCACCCAAAGCACTCAGCTCTGCCTCTGTCTGGGGGGAACTGAGCGTGTGTGTGCTGAAATGTGATGACAGCAAAGCATTAAGATAACTGCAAAGAGAGAGAAAAAAACTTTATTTGAGGATTTCATTAGATTGAGATGACTGATCAAAATACCTATATTCACATAACATATAAGTCTCTTTATCGGGCCCATCTAAAGGAGGTTCTCTGCCAGGACCTACAACAAGCCAGGTATGAAACGTCAACTCACATTTGACTGCAGATTGAGCATTTGATTTACATGTTTAAAGCCTTGAGTATACAGTCCTGTGCCAAAGTCAATAGTGGTGCCGCACTTGTTTTTCCCAAATGGGTTTGCAGGACATTAAACATTTTGACAAAATTATCTTACTAACTTCACTTCGCTGAAACACGCTCTGACCTCATAGCTAAATGTGTTTACCCTGGCTGAAACGGGCCATTTAGACTCATTTTACTTTGTAAATACAAGTGTCATTTTTTGAAGCTAATATTCAAATATGCCAGTTAAAATACATTTTTGCGCACTCTGCGTCTCGTGTGAGTGTGTGTGTGTGTGTGTGTGTGAGTGTGTGAGTCTAGGCGGTAGTGAGAGAGACACATTGGGGAGGTTGTGTGAACACTCTAAGTCTCTCTCCCTCCCTCTCTCTCTCTCTCTCTCTCTCTCTAAGAGGCACGGCTGTGTTTCTGGGCCTGTTGGACCCAGTCGAATGGGTGGTATTTGCTGTTTCTACCGTGTTTGCGCTGTATATCACTGGCTGCTTCACAGTAGTCGCACTGTTGCCCCCTCGGCCCGGCCGCCCAGCCGCCTGCCTGCCCGCCCATGTCTGGCTGTTAGCGTAATGCTGCTACTGCAGCTGTATTTATCATGCCTTTTTTTCACGGCTTTTAAGCAAAGGCTTGAGATTTACTGACACCGGCATGTGTTGACACCGAACAGTTATGAGGTAATTGTTTTATCTACTCTCTGCCGCACTTGCTCATGTCAAATTATTAATAATTTGGGCGCACTGGGCGTTTCAACGGAAGGCTGCTAACAGTAGACTAGA
The DNA here is from genome assembly GCA_030264315.1 of Sardinella tawilis. Classification (NCBI taxonomy): domain Eukaryota; kingdom Metazoa; phylum Chordata; class Actinopteri; order Clupeiformes; family Clupeidae; genus Sardinella; species Sardinella tawilis. Next base: position 16,764,571 of record JASCQY010000002.1, read on the forward strand.
GGTTCGGTGGGATTGCAAATCACTTGCAGGCAGACCAGACTCGTTCGTTTGTGTAACGGAGATCCTGTTCCAGTGTGTTTTTCCAGCATTCAGTGCAGCAAACAGCGCAGTGCTGACATGCCCCTGCTCACCATGCTAATGCTATCTAGCTGCTTTTCCCAGGGAGAGGGGAAAGCCAGGGTTTTTCGCGTGGCCCGAGGCAGCTTGAGCTCTGTTTAGACACGGGCTTGAGGGCTCCAGTGTCCAGACCCATCTCTCTCACGCGTGGCTTTACGTCCGCTAACCAGAACCAGAAGCATTCCCACCGTCCTTCGCCAAAAAAGACGCCCCTGTGATCCATCAGTGGAGTGACTGGAGGGAGGGGGGTGTGGTGTGTGTGTGTGTGTGTGTGTGTGTGTGTGTGTGTGTGGAGTGGGTTTGAGGAGGTGGTTAACGTCGGGCCTTGGAGCTGGGATTGGCCGTTCCCAGAGGAGCATCGGCGTGGACAGGTGAGGGAAGACGAACGAGGAGCGGAGCAGCCCTCCTCATGAATCTTCATCCCAGAACGAGCTCGGCTGATCCCCCCCCCCCCCCAATCCTCCCCCAACCTCCCCCGACCTGACTCGCTCCGCTCCGTGCGATGGGGAGGATGCACCTCCGCCAAGCACGACCTGCAGGTGACATCATTTCATCTCTGGAGCTCTTCCACATGACTAGCGGGGCGGCCCAAGGTGACATCTGCGAGGGATTTCTGAGATCGGTGACGCTGCTGTTACTATGAGATAATTGCCCTTCAGCCGAGTCTTATTTCAATAGTAGACAATGCAATAAAGTTCTGTAGAGAGCTGATTTAGCAGCTGAAATTCTTTATTGCATTTTAAACCGGTCTTCTTTTAGCGTTTCAAATGGTCTGCATAAGCAAAACTAGATGATGATGAGGAGGAGGAGGAGGCTGTTGATGATGAAGTTGTTTTTCAGCGTTCAGTTTTCCTGTTCCATGACTCCAAGTACACCTCATCTTAAAAGACACCCTGTGCACACTGACTCGTCCTTGCTCACACAATCAAGGTCAGCTTGTTTTGTCCAGTACGTCATGACAGACTGAGTCAGTTGCGCTGATCCCTCGTCTGTACAGCGAGGTTCCCACAATCCCCTCTGTAAATGTCCCATGTTCTCACATGACTGTTGTCCGTGAATCATGGTTCGCTCAGCCCACGGATCGGTTCGTCACCCCACGCCCACTGCTTTCAGGTTTAATATACGAGCTGAGCCCCCTTGCCGGGTCACACACGCCAATACCTCTCCGGGTCCCATCGCATCACAGCATTCACCTTTTACACATGTCATAACCCCTGACACTCTCACCTCATCTCCCTCTATCACCTCAGCCAGGCCTCTGTGTGTATGTGTGTATGTGTGTGTGTGTGTGTGTGTGTGTGTGTGTGTGAGAGAGAAAGAGAGAGAGAGTGTGTGTGAGTGAATGAATGTATGTGTGTGTGTGTGTGTGTGTGTGTGTGTGTGTGTGTTTGAAAGAGAGAGAGTGTGTGTGAGTGAATGAGTGTATGTGTGTGTGTGTGAGTTCTATGTGTGAGTGAATGAATGTGTGTGTGTCGGGCCAGATCTCTTCAGGAACTGGGGTCAGAGGTTCTACCGCTCTCATAGCAACGAGAGGAAAAAAAAGGGATAGTGAGGGGGTTGGGGGGCAGATCAGAGCAGAGAAAGATAGAAAGAAAGAAAGAAAGAAAGAAAGAAAGAAAGAAAGAGTAAAGGAGGGGAGAAAAAAAGCGCAGAGTGGTGTGGCTGGAAAAGGCACTGTGAAGCACACGGATGATGGGCAAAGGTAAATACCGGCGGGAGAGATTTATATTGCATATGAAAGATTCCCCTCATTCCTTAAGCCTGAGCGTGGGGCAGCTGGCCGTGATTATCTTATGATTCACTTTAGCTGCACATAGAGGCTGCTTGTAAAAATATGAACAGTATAACTGTTTCCTGAGTTTGTGCTGACAGCAGCTCCCAAGAGAGGGAGGGAGGGAGAGGAGGAGGGAAGGAGAGAGGGAGGGAGGGAAGGAGAAGGCCTCTCTCTCTCTTTCCTCTTTCCCTCTCTCTCTCTCTCTCTCTCTCTCTCTCTCGTCCCTCTCTCTCTATGCACAGAAACACATGGTGATGGCGGCGCACTGGGGCCTGTGCCAGCGCGGGGATTAGCCACGCTCACCGGGAACATGAGCTAGCGCTAACACGCACCACGCCACTCCCGCTCCCACTCCCACACCCGCAACCCCTATTGGCCGCGTTGCACAAACGTTGGGGCAACGTTTGGTTGCGGCTGGAGCACTGTGAAAATGTTGCCACAACCTTTTGAGCCTGCAGCCCATTAGGCAGAAAGAGAGAGTTAGAGAGGGAAGAGAGATGGAGAGAGAGGCTGAGGCAGAGAGAGAGAGAGAGAGAGAGAGAGGGAGAGACAGAGAGACATAGAAACCTCATGAGTCACACTCCTGGTGACAGTGCAAAGGCACAAGAAATCACTCGATTATTTTTTCACTGCACCTCCTCTTAAAAATGAGGCCGAGGCTTTTTGCGCGTTTGCGGAGTGAAACGCGAGGAGAGCGAACCGAGGCGAAAGGTTTTAAATCCTGCGGTGGACGTCTGCTGAAAGCTCCTCTCAGAGCTGCCTTCTTAGCGATTAGGGCTGCTCTCCGTATCTGTTGGGGGAGCGTGGCTGGGAGGCACGTGTGTTTTCCCAGAGCTGCGGGGCTCCAGAGGGCTTCTGTAACCCTGCACCACACTGAACACACACACACACACACACACACACACACAAGCATCTCTCTTTCCTCTGCTTCTATTCTTAGACATGGAACAGCCGCCACTATAGACCACATTAATGATATCAAGCCGCGGTAAAGAACTGTAATAGTAGGAAGAAATAATAGTCATGAGTGAGTTGTCAAAACAGGAAGTGAGGCAGATGACTTTAATGACCTGTAATGTGAACCGAGGAGTAATCCATTGTGAGCGGCTTGTCCAGAATGCTACAGTATGTTGTAAATGCTGATATAGGGGATTTATGCAAATGTTAATAACAGATGTAACTAACATCTATTAATGCGTAATAGCCATTTCAAAGGAGGAAAGACTCCACAAGAGCTTCACCCACTGTGTTGAACTCAAAACTTTCAGTCTTTCAGAAAAGATGCAGCTCATAAATCTGTCCGATACAATTAAGCCTTTTTGCTAAGTTCCCTTCAAAGGATTTACTGTAAGCAGAGAACAATATGGATGGATGTGTTTAATTACATCTCTCTGTCCTTTGCCTACCTCCCCACCAACCCATGCTGCTTGCATGTTTTCCTAATATCCCGGCATTAAAAATTCTCTAATGGTTGGGACAAGCATCTGTTTGTCATATTTCGGTTTGAAAAAGGCAATTCATCCGGTTTGTTTTTGTTTTGTATTCCCTCTGAAATGTGGTATGTTTAATGCAAAGTGTGAGTCTTTGATGTGTGAAGTGAATGACAAGAGCCTTGAACGAGGTTAGGACTTCACAGAACTATTCTGCTGGCACGGGCTCCTCGGTTTGAGTGATTTTAGCTTTCGCATATCTTAAGCCTTTGCCTGTGACAGCTGCATCTAATGCAGTTAACAAAGGCGTATTTATTTAATCACAATGCAAGAATCCTACGTAGAAGCTATCGTAGCTATACCCCCCAAGCAACCTAGTGTGTGTGTGTGTGTGTGTGTGTGTACAGTATATCAGGGGCATGTTATGTAAGTACACCATCTGGAAAGAAGAATGAATAGTCTTCTCCGAAAGAGAGACGCTCAACAAAACGTTTTGGGGGTTTGATCAAAACCATTCTCCCTCGTTTCCTTCGTAATGAGGAGGGGATGATGTTAAAAGCGCCATAAAGTGATGTAAGGGAAGGATGTCACAGCAGATGACATTTGGCTAATTTCACCATTAATCTCTACGCAGAGGCAAACATACAGCTCATTGTTATTGTTTCCCCCTCAAAGCCAAACGGGGCCCCCTTCGTAAAAAAAAAGAAATACGTTTAATCAGGCCCTCTTGTATCCCATAAAGAGATGAGCAGAACAATAAAATGTATGACTTTAGCAAGGGGGATGTGAAGGGACTGAAAAATGGTTCCCATTCTCCAACTCTTATCTCTGCAATCAGTTCACAATGGTAAATGATACTACATAGTTCATATAGGCTTAACTTAGCTGGCAAAGAAAGACCTTTGTGATTTTTATTCTGGAGGGGAGAGTTCAGAGTGTTCAGCAGAGATGTGTACCTGTTGTAGTGATAGTCTAGATAGTCTAGTGATAGTACTTTCATCCATAGTCCTGCTGTTTGAGCTCATCAAGCACCGCTCGTAGGAATACGAACAAGAGAATTTGGTATAACATACGGTAGATTGAATAGCGAACTCCTGCTTACACTAACTCAATGAGGTTATGGGAAATGGAGACGAAAGTAAGCTTATAACCCCATTCAGTCAGCGTTAGTTATCAGTTCAATATTCTGTCTATATTGTACCAAATCTTCTCATTCTTCCTCCTACTGGCAGCATTCTGTGAACTTGAGCAAGAAGGCTATGGTTGGAAGTACGTTGGACAATCACTTTAACCCTTTACAATTCAGAGATATCAGGGTTTTGCCGACATCCTGGCCTCCTTTGTCAGTCTTGTGGGATGAGGCAGTTGTGTCCCCTCTAACAGGTTCCTTTTGCACAAAAAAACTAGATGCAGTTCCAGAGTTGCTTTTGCATGCTATGTGTTAGAAATCAAAACGAATGAATCATTTTCAAATCATAAAAAATCAGTTATAACAAAGTCATTGGTTCAGGCCTATTGCATTATTTACAGACACCCAAAATATTCTCTCATTGCAGAGCCCCTGCCGCACAGCGCAGTCTAATTAATGTGTGTTCTGTTCCTCTGTCCTCTATGTCTTGTGTGGTGCAGCATGCCAGGGCCTCTGCTGTCTCCAGGCCTGGGCTCCATGAAGAGCACAGCCTCGCCGCCTCCATCTCTGGAGAAGCCTCAGGGCTCCGTAGGCAGCCAGCAGCAGCAGCAGCAGCATATTCACACACACCACAAGCCATACACCAACTTCCACAGCCTGCCATTCAGTGAAGGTAAGGATTTATTTTAAACAAGTTTGTCTTGTCTATTTTTTTGTCTTAAACAAGTTTTTTTTTAAGGCTTTCCCTCTCCGCAAATGGAATGTGTTGAGCAACACTTTGAATCCTGACAGCTAAAGACCCAGTCATTTGCAGCGCCACATAAGTGCATGTTACTGTACAGTGATCGTTTGTGTGGAGCAACAACGTGGAAAGCGATGCCATGGTGTGCCATAGGGTCTTGGGTGCGCTTAGCCAGAGATATTTACATTCAAGTCAGCGATTCAGGACTGTATTCAAAGTGAGAAAATTACAAGAAAGCACCAAGGCGATTTGCTGTCTGTTGAAATGACCAGAGGGGTTGGGGGTTGAGGGTTTGAGGTGGGTGGTGGTGGTGGTGGTGGTGGTGGGTCGGGGGGGGTTGTTAACTCGCTCTCTGAGTTTCCACACTCAGATAAATATTTAAACAGGCTCAAAGTGGTCTGACGAGAAAGTGCACTGTTTTTAGTGCAATCAAGAGGGATCTCTGTGCTGGCCTGCTATTGTTATGTGGCTCAGGTCTCATCGATAGGATGCAGAGCACCATAAAATGCCAGACCACCCCAACTTCTGCTATCCTGGACTGCATTTCTGGAGCATTTCTCTGCACTTCACAGAGCACCCACGTGTTGCGCCGTGTCGTGCCTCTCATTCACCCATTCACACGCACGCACGCACGCACACACACACACACACACACACACACACACTCATACACCCATGCCGGAGGCTGCCATGCAAGGCGCCAACATCCACATTGAGAGCAGCTTGGGTGTTCAATGTCTTGCTCAAGGACACTTTGACAGGGCCAGGAGTAGCCAGGCTTGAACCTACGCCACCATCGCCCTGTCCTGTATGATTTAAGGAAGCATAAATGCATATGACAACATACAATCTATTTGTTAATACATGAGGATATGTGGACATCATGTCCCCCCATTCTCCCAGCCACAAACACACACACACACTGTGCCCCGCTCCCATATTTTTTAATCATTATTTCGCTGTCTAAATGCCATCTTCACAATTTTTACTGTTTGTATATGGCTTGCCTGGAAATCAACCTGCCTTGCCTATATATGATGGGCTACGATCAAGGTCTGCTGCTGTTTTCATAAATATTGCCATCACAAAATAATGGCACCAATAGATGTGCCTAGTTGTCTGGTTTTATTTAATATCTTCACATTACATTCTACATGTTCTACAGAATCTATTTTTAACATGTGGAATACGTGGAATACAGCCACACAGGAAAATGGATATCCCAAAGGTACATCTAATTAATTGAACACAATACTTGGTGGATGATTTGCCCCCTTCTATGGTATTATCACAACTTGTGAGTTAGACGCAGCCCCGGCCGCTCCACCAAGCAGGCAAGGTCCAAAGAATCTCTGCCCCGCCTTCCCCAGAGCGGGCACACCTGCATCAAACGGAGGACAGCCAGTCCCCACAAATGGGTAGTAGAGAACCAATCAGTGAATACCCAGTCCAAAACAAAAATTAAGAATTGCTCTTGCACGTTGTGTAGGGCATGGGCATTCGCCCCAAATAAATAAACAAGTAAATTAAAAAAAAAAAAAAAAAAAGTTATCGGTTTTTTTTTTTGTTTTTTAAACAAGCACCCCATACCACCCCCAACAAGATGCCGCCCTGGGCAATATCAAAATGGATTTCTTAGTGTGCTAGAATTGCTCTTGAACGTTGTGTCGCTGTGTAGGGCCGCATGGCATTCACAAAAGAAAAAAACAAAAAAAAAAAAAGCCATCACAATTAAAAAAAAAAACAAAAAAAAAAAACAAGCACCCCATACCACCCCCAACAAGATGCCACCCTGGGCACCAGCCCATGTTGTCCATATCAACATTCATTTGTTAGTGTTCTAGAATTGCTCTTGCATGTTGTGTGGGCCGACATGGGCGCTGGCAAAAAACAAACCAAAAAAAAAAAACATATACGTAGATAGATAGCTTTGCACCATTTGTTACTTTGGGAGTGTGCTATGTGCCTCCATAAAGTTGCATAATTATGTGGAATCTGTGAGCCTTGGTGAGTCAGAATTAGTGTATGGTGTTAAATCCTTCTTCCTTTCCACTGTTATCAGCGTGATTGATTAATTTCCACTGTTATCAACTGTGATCGATTCATTATATCATAGTTTGGGTTATATAATCATACATCGTCAGGGGGCTGAGAGAGGTTCTGAAACCTTAATAAATGGTTCACTGATTTTAGTTCATTCAGGCTTATCTGATAATTAACCTAGCTTTTATATCGAGACACAGATTTCAACACAAATTTGTATTCACCTGCTGTACTTTTTGATGATTTTTTTTTTCATTTTCTTACTGTTACCTTCTTCAGAGAGGGCAAAAAAAAAACAACAGCTCCCATCTTTTTTTCATGGCAGATTACAGAGGCAACTTTCAGAGCTGCTTCCATTTCGGAGACAATTACAGAATGGACCAATCTATCAGCAGTGTTCACCTGGCAGGAGATTCTCATGGCTTCAACTCACACCAGCACAACGGGTTTCACATGACCGGCCCGGCCAGCTCCTCCTCCTCCGCAGGTAAGCCTTTTGTAAACCGAGAGAAAACGCTCACTTCACCTTGACCGCTTCCCTGTTCAAAGAGCCACTCAAAACTTACAATAACACCTGGCATTGTGCACGCAGGTAGATTTAGAGCAGGCTTTGCAAAACTCTTTCACAACATACGATACTTCTGTCTGAGAGACAAAGTGATAGTCTGTGTGTGTGTGTGTGTGTGTGTATGTGTGTAGCTCTGGTTAACCTCTCTCTTTAAGGTCAAGCTGACTCACGAGTTTGTGCTGGATTTTTTACCAACAGGGTTCAGCCTGGTGCCGGATATCCAGGGCTCAGGTTGCCAGTTTTCTCCAAGCCCAGAGGAGAGCGTCTTCTTTCAGGTGGGCAGCTTTGATCGCAGCCTTGGCCAGATGTCTTCGGTGTACACAGAGACGTGAATGTTCACCAATATCAACAACAACAACAACACACACACACACACACACATACACACACACACACAAAAAAAAACAGACATGGCTGGACTCATCATCAACAAAACAACAACCACCAGCCAGCCACCTGCGAAAGCAGCAGAAACCTCCTCCTCCCTCTCCCCCTTTTTAAAGTTCTCTCCCAGTCTGTGTAAAAGGTTTACATCAAACATCCAAAGACTCGTCCTACAAGAGTATTTCAATGAACTTGTGTTTTCATGGTAGCAAAGCAGAAGGACTGTTGAATGTCATGGACAGGTAATGGACTACAGTTGTCAGTTGGTCAAGTATACTTCAAATCGCTTCCATATTTATACCTCTACTGTCCGCACAGCTTCCGTCAGTCCCAGCTACCACCACATGTGCTTGAGGACTGCTGCATCCAAACCCTATGGAATACCTGTTGTTGTAGAGGAAACTCACCAACACACCTCCATCACCCTGTTTTGTTATTATTTACATGTGAATCTGGTTCTCCTGTTTAAGCGTTTTTTTTCCCCTTCCCTCCTTCCCATCAACTATTGGCTGAAGTGTAGCGAGAATTATTTAGTTTTGCAGTGTTTGTCTGTGGAATCATGCTTGCATTGTTTTTGTTTTGTTTTTATATCAGAGGGATCAGGGCGAATGGGTGACTTGCAAGTTGCTTTGAACAGGAAATTTGTTGCAAGACTGTCCTCTAGTTATGTTCTTAGTCTAACATTCTTAGTGTCTGAGCAATCCATATCGTCTTTGGCTCTTGTTCAGTTGACTTTGGCAGGGCTCACAGTATGAAGGGCTCTGGTATTTCTACCAGTTTTCACTTTCAAAGCGCAATTGTAGCATCTCACTGAGCATCACTGGGGGTATTCAAATTTTTACTTTTTAAGACCTAAAGCAAAGAGAGGACAGTATTGTGCAACTCTTGATCAATTCTCTCACCAGCTGTATAAAGTGTACAGTTTGTTTTAAAGTGCTTTCTATTGTATTTTTCCTCTTTTCAAAGTTTAAAAAATTAAATGACTCAATTTCATTTCAATTCATTCATTTCCCATGTTTGTTCATGGGACAGGCCTGCTTGCGTCCAAGTTAAAATCTGTTTTACTGATGTCTGGAATATTTAATGTTTTAAAAAAGCCCAACTTCAGTCAGTAATTGAATCACTATGTGAGTATACAGTGTAGGGCTACTCTCGTGTGTGTGTGTGTGTGTGTGTTCATCATACACTTCTGTAAGCCTTGTCATGGAAAGTGAGCACACTTGGTCACATAGTGACCTCTAGCGGAGCTATTCTGAACTAAAGCATGCAGTCAAATATACAACAGATGTGATGTGACAGTACCCAAGTGCATAGTGTTTTTATTTTTAAAGCCATAACTATTCAAGTTATGCAGCCATCACTGCCTATGACTGAACAACAAAAAAACGTCCATCAACAATAACACTGCTTTCAGAAGAAAACGAAATACTATACTATGAAATAAATAAAACAGCATTTTCATTATTGTAGGCCTACTCAGAACAGAAAGGATTTAAACACTGCGGCTCTTAGAGGAAAACTGAATACTATTTTATGAAATAAATAAAATAACATTTTCATCACTGTACTCAGATCAAAAAGACCATCTAGAGAACAAAAGCGGTCTATACCGTAATCACAAATGTTTGGGTTTTCTGAGCCACAGGAGTCTATTTGCCTTTCTTTGCCTTGATCTTCCTCAGGTAGAACTCCAGCTCTTTGCCCTCTAGGATGTAGCCGTCGGCTCTGCCACACTGTCCAGGTCTGGAGGCAATGCATGCTGGGGGGAGATGAAGTTTGTAAAATATCAATGAGAAAGCCTGTTTAAAACATAATCTTCCATCACGTTTTAAACACTAGTGTATCAATGACTGTGTGCATTAGAGAAAAAAAGTTCACTTCAATTAATATAATTAAAGGTTTGCTTACCATTCAAGTTGACCAAAAGCAGCACTACAAAGTATAGAAAATTTAGAATTCTGTGCCAAATTTCCAGAAGCCTACTCGAGTCTATGCTATTCTTAATTTATAACTTAAGCTGTACCTGCTGGTTATGACATATTTCTTGAAACATTCATTATTGAGTATATCTTAGTTAATTCATACGTTCAACAATTTATGTTGGATATGTAAGATCTGTTTTATTTTATTATTGCCTATGAGTTTGCATTTTAGAGCATTGCCTATGCAAGCCAAGTTTGATGACTTATTCCATTTTGACTAGCATGTTTCTTGCTGTTGTTACAATTACCTATGTGGTCAAGCCTGTTAAGCAAATGTCACACATCCTCAGGAATGCATAACTGGCAACAATCAATGCCAGAAACAAAAATCAGGTAAGGTACATCTTGAGAGTCTTATAAGCGCGCTAAGAGTGAACTTCATCGGAAAACCAGACCATGGTCCTCATGGCCTTACAAAGACTTGCATATCGGTGTTAATGTGCCAATGATGATGTTGTGTACTGGTCAGACATTTACCGAGCAGTTTGCCCTGCAGGAACTGCTCCTCCAGCAGACTGCTGATCTTGCCCTTCTTCCTGCGGCCTTCCACCTTCTTCTGGACCTTCTTGGACCTCTTCCTGTTCAGAACCTCCTCCTCCTCAGGTGTCTGAAACAACCACATAGCTCTTCAGAAAACAGTTTCTTTTGGAAACTTTTTTTTTTGTCAAAAAAGCCTTTCCTGAAAGGGTATGTACTGTAACAGTACTGTATGTAATTGTGGAAAAACTATAAATCTTATATATATATATATATATATATCATACATATGATTTTGACATCAACAAAACTATTTTATTGTTTTTACTTTAAACGTATTGTTTAAGGAATCATAAAAATGTTAACAAATGTAATGCTCATAAAACACAAAATCCATATCCAGCACCTTAACACTAAGCATGCAAGATTTTCCTCAGCCACCAGGTCTGAGTGTCTACATGTGGGATATATTTACCAGCTTTGCTCCTTTCTTGCGGCCCAGAGGAAGGGCATAGTGGCCCTCATACCACTGCCTGAAGGGGGTGCTGTCCACCAGAATGATGCAGTTCTTCACCAGGGTCTTGGTTCGCACCAGCTCGTTATTGGAGGCATTATAGACCACATCAATGATCCTGGTCTTACGAGTGCAGCCTGCAACATAAAAATAGAACATTAAGCCTTTAACCTTATCTCCAAGGTCTTTGTATTAAAACACTGTCTGTTAGCCAACTTTACCACAACTCGGTTTCTCTTGTTCTTTTAAAGGAAACTCGTAACAGGACCTTTTCATGAGTTTCCACAAGGGGCCACAAAGAGAGGTGTTCAGTTCTTTGTTGAATGCAATGAACCGAACGTAGCCCTCTCCTCAACCACATGAACTGTGGCCTGAAACAGCATGCTGTACGTCTCTTAAATCCATGGCCTTTTATCTCCTTGTGGTGTCCTCTCTTGCGCAACACATTTGCCCAGGAGGGATATTTAGTTCTGATCAAGCGATAGCCCTCTGAGAGAATGGAGGCGATGACAGGGCTTGGGGGAATATGCAGTTACAGTATATGAAAACTGGACAAGGTCTCAAAGAGAGCTCGGTCAGATTTCACAACAGTTTTGATTCTGCGGAATTTTCTGCCATTCACTTCATGCTGAGCGCACAGCTCACTGGCGTAATGTGGCCCATCATAGAGCAGCTGGACCTCTCGATTGTTAGAACATCTCTTAAAGAAAGTTATAAAATTTAAAACCTAACAAAATGCTCAGTAGACTAAAACCTAGCCATATATCCTTAAGGAACTATAAAACAATTTCCACTATAGTTTTTTTTAAGTATGCAGATGGATTGTGTCCACAGCAAGTGCATACAGCATGCAGTAGCCTACACTTAGCCAACATGTTTGCTGATTTAAACAAATGCCACTGAAAGAACTTGACATTGCTTCACAATATTTTCTATCAATTCAAGGATTCAAGGATTTTTTTTACATAAATGAAACAGTAGGTGTCGGATAAACAATTAGGTCTGTTTACCAATTCTGTGGTAGCTTATTCTGTGCATAAATGACAAGGGTAGTGGGGGTAAAACATGTGGATATCCTGCCTAAACAGTCGTAGCACAAAAATAAAACAGGTAACATATAGGCCTAATTTAGAATTAATAAAAGAAATAAATAAATAATAAAAAATGTGATGTTATTTGTGAGGCAAAATAAATTATATTGAAACACCCCAACGAAAACAGTAGGCTAGTAGGTAACGTTAAGTGGACTTACATTCAGAGCCCCAGGCAAAGTTACCCACATCTAGTCTCAAGGCTCGATACTTCTTATTGCCACCACGAACACGCACCGTGTGAATACGGCGAGGTCCAATCTGTCAAAGAAACAGACATGCGTAAAAACGGCATCTAGCCTAAGTTATTTCATCTGGGTAACAAACTATGATGGATGAGAATGAGAGACACAATTGTCGTCGGCCCACCTTTGTGTTTGCAGGTGGACGGCCAAGTTCATACTTCCTCTTTTTATGATACGGCTTCCTCTTCCCACCTGTCTTGCGACGCTTATGCCAATGATCTCGGGAGATACCTAGGTGCGCGTTAAAAAGTGCGATATAGAAATCTGCCACAAACGTTACCTTCTATAGGTTAGCCTACTCCCAAACCACGTATCGTGTCACTTCATCTGAAACTACTTTACATTAGTTCAGTTAATAACCACTTAATAGAACTACATAAGATGATTGTGATTGATGTTACGTCAGTGCAAACTATTTGGATGTTTACTGTAATTGTATACAACACATTTAACAGAAATGCACTTCAGTCAAAAATGCAACACTGTCACGCCTGCCGTCTGCTACATGTGGCTTAATTTAAAAACAGACACATAATGGCCAACACTCTGCGACAACTGTATCGTAAGACGCCATCTTTGTCGCTACATTAAAATATTTCAACAAACAAAAGTGGTATCCTATTGCACAAATGTGCATCAGCCAGATTTGAAGGAAATCTGAACCCTGAAGCGTGTCATTCAGATTCTGACATCTATCGATGAACCAAGATTCTACCACAAACTCTTCGAGGGACACTTACCCATTCTTCGGCAATGTAGAGAGAAATGTCATTGGCTTAGAGGACTTCTGACGTCACGTCGCATCGCGAGATCAAATCTGAGGATGGCAGTATTCATGGTCCAGGGGGGGTGTTGGTAGGTAGTCAAGTGATGAACCTGGAGTTAGGCAGGTAGCATGATGATTCGAGGCTCTTATAAGGTTTACCAATACCTTGTCCTAATTTATAGCAGTACAGGAGCTCTAGACAGTTCTTGGTGGAGGCTCACATCATTCACCCACCGTCCCATGAACTGTCCTGCACCACTTATACTGTCTTGTGCCACCTGCCTACTGTCCCATGCGGTGACCCACGGCACTGGCCTACTGTCCTGTGTGCTGTCCTGCACCACTTATACGATCTTGTGACGCCTGCTTGCCTGCTCTCCCTCGGTAGGCTACTCGTCCCCGTCCCCTACCGTAACTGTGCTGTACTGCTGCTGATGGCTCTTGCCACTCACTCACTGTCCTGTGCACTGTCCCACGCCCCTGGCCGACTATTTCGTGCGTGGTCTTGTGCCACTAATACCACCTTATGGCACTCAACCACTGTCCTGTGTAATTTGCCTGGGTCCCACGGGTCAGGTTTAGGTTTGTGTCACGGGACAGTGGGGCAGGTCAGTAAATGAGTGGCACAGGCAGTGGACAAGTTGCATGGGAAAGTAGATGAGTGGCATATAACTGCCCAAGCCACCAGCAACAATACAGTAGGCCTACCCTTTTTGCTCCTTACCTCCTCGCTTTCCCCCTAAATAATATACTGTATGCTTTCTGTATCACATAGTGTTTTTAAATATAATAACTATCTACAGCTAGGCCTACATAACTATCTACAAAATATAACATGATCCAGCACACAAAAACTGACTTCAAGTTTTGTTTCTTTAATAAAAACAGAATGTTTGTAAACATGACAGGAAATAGAACTGACACTTTCCTTTCCACTAGGCAGATAATGCATTCCAGCTGAATTCCTGAGTGTTAGGCACAGTGATAATGTCCACAGAATTTTTGTGAATGGCTTCATAGATTCTCTCCTAAAGAGATTCCACAGTGCGGAATGTCATTTACTCTTCGTCCACTATGACTTCTTGCTCTTCCGGCTGACGTAGCTCTGGTAGTAGAAGTTGCTGAAGAGCACAATGAGACTGAGCAGATATGTGCACACCACTATGTTCATGGCATCAGGGAAATTGCAGTCGGCAAAGAGGTTGTAGCTGGTGTGGATGGTCAACAGGACAAACTGCATCTGTAACCGCAGAGTTTCCATTCAGAAAACCTCAGAAATGGTCCACATTATTCAATTATGCACAGTATTGTGTAGTGTCATATATCATGTATTTTACTGTACTTCAAAGGGATATACTGGCGGAGATCTATTGTAGGCTCTATGTCTGCATGTGCAGTCGTGAAATGTTGTGTCAAAGAATATTTTACGTCA
>JASCQY010000002.1:16792026-16805202 GCA_030264315.1 Sardinella tawilis
TTTTCACATAGAAAGAGGTATTTGTCCAAAATTGCTATTATTTTTAAAAATATGACCAGAGACTCTAAAAGTGCACAAATTCTAAGAATCACCCAACTATCAAGACTATAGGTGCCAACAATGAGCCCAGACAGATAGCAAATCACCCTTGTCTATTGTGTCTGCTCTTTAAATAATTGGTCCTTTCCAACAACGGACTTCACACCCTGCCACGCCCCCTGCTTACCTGCACAATGCGAAGAGTCTGCAGCACAAGCTGCTGTGTCTTCGGGGAGGTGCAGGGCAGTAGGGCGATCAGACCCTTGTACACCTGGTTCTGGTATTTGGGGTTGCCATGGGCCAGAGATTCCAGAAGCATCTGGGCTGTTTCCTGAGTGCTTTCAATCTGTGATGTGGCCAAGCACTCGGCAATGGCTCGCACACCTGTATGCCTCAACAAAAATGATGTATTACAGTTAACATATCAAAGTCTGTACCATTTATTTAATTCATTTTAACAGTATTATTTCTATTTACACTAATACTGGGAGTTGCACAGTGGTATCGGTAATATTCACTATAAAGTTGTTGTTTTATGAAGGGATCCGTTAAATGTGGGTGTACTTGCATACCATAGCTTTCACAGATGAGTTCTTTATACTTGCGTCCAGCATTGGACACTATTTGGAGCAGATGCATGGCCTCAGCTTTGTCTTCCTCTTTCGTCTGGTTCTGACCCAAAATTTCCAGGAGGGTCAGGACCCCCCCAACCTCCAGGAACTCCATGAGATAACGATGACTTAAATAAATATAGTTTGTTATTTAAATTATTTATTACAGATGTAAGAAACTGATAATTGTACATGTTTATCTTCCTGTCTGAGACAACTGCATTTCACTTACTTGCTTGATGCAGAGAGGAAAACACCCACTGCTTTTAGCTGCAGTCCTAAACATGTCCCAAACATATATCTGAAAGTGTGTTTTTAAGGCAAATAATCTTGGCATATCAACTTGTGTCCTGTTAGACTCAAATCATAATATTCTGAAGGGGTGGATGCTATTAATTATGTTATATGTAGCACAGCAAAATACACGGATACGTCAGTCTCATCCAAGCTGTAAGTCTTGCGAGGAATAGACTGGCAACTTGAGCGAACTCCAGTTCCAGCTCGGGACAAGTTTTGCCTTGGTGCTGGTTAAAAAACTCGTTAAGCATGCGGCTCCGTACCGTTTTGTTACCCTGATCCCATTCATGAAGGAAAGCCATCACTTGACTTATTGCTGCTTGTTCTTTGCTTGTTGACATTTTCAACAATAAATGGAAAAGAAAAACGAATCTGTTCCAAAATTGTCTGAGGCTATGCTATCTAACAAGTAGCTAAAGGAAACGGTATTATGAGTCTGACTCTGTAACACTAACCTATGCAATCGTGCTCTATTTAGGTCGTCATGTCAATTTGTAAGATTTTTCAGATTTCATTAAATAACATCAACAAAGTAGTGATTTACAAAATCGTGGTAAGTCCGTACATTCCACTCAATCACTTCCTCGAAAAGTGAGTGTTTACGGTTGCTAGGGACTACGTTCAGTATTTACGGTGGCTTGCAAGGACAAACAAAACAAAAAAGTAAAAGACAAACGTTTTTCAAATTTTTAATAACACTGTGCCCATGATAACACTGAACTTTCCAAAACATTCAGTCTCCAAAATCATGCATTCATTAATAAAAATAAAATAGAACATGGAATCTGGAGTCAAATATTTGTGCGTTTCATAATTTCACTTAATGTGATGTTATGAGACAGATCAGTTTACCATTGCCCATTGCTTTCAAAACCTTTAAAATGTGCACAAACACCATACATGTACGTGAAAATAACCATGTAATGAAAAGTCTATAGACATTTATTATCAGTTTTCACAATGTTGGACTAAATTGGCCTATTACAGGAAAAAACAAAACAAAACAAAAAAAAAACATAAATTCCTCACACATCAGAAAATCAGTAGCCTATAACATATGGATGAGAATATCATTTGACACATTATTACCATCCCATTTTCACCAAATGAACAGGACAATTTTCTTATTAAAGGAAGGAATGTGGTATTTGGTCATTGACCACAAGCAACTGAACAGCCAATCAAAGCCGTCATTAACAACCCACTGGCAAAGTTAGTTATAGGCTACTTAAATTTTATGCAAACAGAATGAACTGCTTTGGACCTTTAAACCAACATTTTGAGAGCATGTCGAAGGCTAGTTTGAAGGCCTGTACACTGAGTGTCAGGAGCTGAATGTGAGGTTGAACAACACATCCATCCATTACTTTTTGGAATCCTGTACCTTCTGAATCTCCTGTAGAGCAAGAGAGAGGACATACAAAGCAGTTATTGGGATGTCACATGACAAAGTAGCCTTCCCAGTATACCCAGTTTCAAGTACACAGAATGAGCTGAGTAACTAAAAATACCAAGACATGAACTAACCTCCATAAGAGCACTTTTCAGCTTGTCGTAGGCTTCCTCTAAATCATCATTGACGATAACCATGTCAAATAATCCAGGTTCCTTGCCTAGTGGATAAAAGGAGGAATAGACAAACATTCATTTGAGTGTTGTCCTGGATCAGGGTAGAAAATTGGAATATTTTGGCCATTTTTATTATTTTTAATTTCCTTTTTTTTTTTTACTCACTTAGCTCCATGTCTGTCCTTGCAGCATCCAAACGCTTCTGTAAACTTTCCTCTGTCTCAGTTTGCCTGTCCCTCAGACGTTTTTCCTAAAGAAGAAGAAGAAGAAGAAGAGGAGGAAGAAGAAAGAAGAAGAGTTATAACCTGTTACTATGATGCACTGTTAAAATAAGCATAGGTGGAATCACGTTGTTCTTCATGGTTGTTGATAGCCTCAAGTGGACACCTTACCAGGATATCCATGGAGGGGGGTTGGATGGAGATGTAGATAGGGTCGAGATCAGTCTCTTTGATGTTTTTCACTCCTTGGATGTCAACATCGAGAATGCAGATAAGGTTCTGGGCCCTGACATCCTCAATTGCAGACTTACTATGAGGTCAAAGGTCAAATCAGCATTGCATTAGTATTAGCATCACTATGACATGGCAGTTTATATTTGCTATATATCCTATATCCAGTTTATATTTCCTAATATCCTTACTTTATAAACATACTCAAAATAGAATAGCCAGATAAAACTCAAGTGGCAAATGCCATTCAACTTGTGAGCAGATGTCTCTCATGATTGGCAGATTACCGAGTCTAGGCCTATTCTTCATATGGGCAAGTTCAAAATGCAGTTCATCCAAACTAAATGAATAAATTCACGTTCATAGCTTCTCTTCTTCAATTGAGAACAAATCACATTCAATTCATTTTCAGTTAAATTTTTAAGTGAAGAAAATCACTTATAAATAAATGAGTATTTATGGCTTATCTTTCCAAATAAGGTCAGTTCACAGTTTATAAAAAATGTAATTTGTTCAATGAACTAGTTCTTTTGAACAAGGAGACTGATCTCTTTTGAACTAGTTCATGTACAACACTGGCTGACATAATGTGGGGTTTAAGCTTACAAAGAGCTTGGCACGCTGCACTCCAAAAGCTGAGGCTGACTTGCCCTGAGTGTCTGCCAAAGATTCACCTGTCACCTCGCCTTAGCCATGGAGACAGGTTTGTCACCAACCTAATGAGGACTCAAAGATGCCAAGGATAGCAAATGGTGTGTCAGGTTAAACAAGGTTTACCTTGTTCCATACATGTTCCCTGAGAACTCCGCATTCTCGATAAATTCTCCATTGTCAATGCCTTCCTGCATTTTCTCCCTGGTGGTAAAGTGGTAGTCTTGGGGGCGACAAAAGAACAGTATAGGTTAGGCTACTTTTACATGACAGACTGTTGTTTAGGGGGCAATGAACCAAACAGAAAAATTACTTATTTTCTGAAACATGTTGAAAGTATAATGTATTGACTGGTTGCTAAACAACAAAACTAGTCTTTCCTTGAGAAACTGTGGCCACTGCAATATCTGTGTGACTATGTTCATAACTGGCAGATCGGGAAATGAAGACAGGAGCAGTTTTAACACTTGAAATAGCAAAACTGTATCTGATCCTTTTAGGATATAGTTATTATATTCTGCTCACTGCAGACAAATCAATCTAACATTTTTGGTATAATGTTTATTTCTTATAAGGCGGTCGTTTCAATTTTGTAATTTTAGTATCAGATTGGAGCGAAAAGTGACACTGTCTCATTTCATTCACATGGAAACTTAACTCCCACTACCTCATCATGAACAATGGAAAACCAAAGCTTTTTTTTTTTTAAATACATTTTCACGTTGCAGTGTCCATACCATGGGGGGATATCTTAATCTTCCACAACATCACAGTCAGGAGACAGACAGGGATCTACTACAGTACGGGACATTCTGCAGACAGTACGATAAAGGACACAAACATGGCTACAGGAAGTACCAGTAGAAGCTGAAAAATAAAATATACTCATTAGCACGACATTATAGAATATTTACATTTGAAGAAAATATTCTTTGAGTAGAGGGATTTTATTGCCAGTTTAAAATATAAATTGGTGTTTTGTTGTCTTTTATTTCCTGCATATACTTGGCCTGGCTTTGCTGTATGGAATTAGTCCAAGAAGTACAACTTGCGTATAATTTTGTGGGGAAAAAAATGAATATGTAGCAGTACACATTACATAAACCATTCAGCAATAACATAGCTAATGAATTTAAAAAAGATGATATTATTCTGAAGGCTTGATTTGTGAGAATATTTTTCTGCCATTCCTGCATGTGTTTATTGTGAGGCTTTTAGTACATGTGTTTACACTTTTTCACCCTGAAAAAATGCTAACACATGCCAAAAAAGTACTCAAAACGCACACCAAAAGCAGCACAGTGATATTAAATAGTCATCATGTCAGTATTCCCTCAGAATTACATCATTCTTGGGTCTTCTTGGAAGATATTACTCAGTACAAAAGAGAGATGTCATGCTAATGGTCAGCTGAATACCAGCAGCTCCTTACAAACTGAGCTAGGGACCAACGACATTCTGTGGACCTAGCCCAGGTTGACGAAGGATGTGGAGCAGGATCAGTCGAGTCTAAGGGATGTAGGGGGCTATTTTCAAAAGCTTTTTACTCCAAAGTGCAAACGTCCATTGACTGATTATAATTAAAATGTGTCTTAAAATTTGGGAAAAAAAATTTATGAGGTAGATGAAAGTAACCCCCAATACTCTCTTTAGTGTGATATAAAAGCCAATGACTTAAAAAAAAAAATAAGTTGAATTTAAGAGTACAAAAATCAGAATGACACTTTTACACCTTCGGAAGATACAGAGGATAGGACGTCTGCTACAGGCAGCAAGGTAGCCCCCAGAAGCATTGGAATGCTATTCAGGCCTAAGGAGAAAACAACAACAAAGGCACAAAAGGGGAGAAGGAGGTTTATCTCTGTGTCGTTTGGTAAAGGGGTGAGTTTTTGGAATTGATGCCACTGATGCAGTTCACTTGGGAGTAAGAAGCGTTGAGGCTTCATGTGATCATACAGTAAATTAGAACGGTGTTTATCAGCAGATGAAGGGGGTTGCAGGGATTGAGCAGTAAATTGGGATTAAGTGGGTGGATGGGTTTGAGGCTTCCTGGTGCCGCACAGGGTTAAGTAAAGCTATGCTGTAGAGACCTGTGATGTTTACCTTCAAAATATAAATAGGCAGTTGGCTGCTAGACTGCTAGTCATTGTCTGATCACACTATAATTTTATCACACCATAATATCATTTTATTGGCTCTTTTATGGAATGATAATCTTTAAATATCAGTTAACAATGTTTAGTTTCTGACTAATTCAATAACTTGAGTTTGACCTACTTTTCTTTAAAGGCATCCTATGCAAGTCTAGGATTTTTTAACTACAGAGCTGTCCCACAGTCACATTTTGTTCTAACACACCAGTGTCCTAAATTCTCACCAATACATTTAGATTTGTTAACAAACCAAAAGTGAATCAATCCATAGCCCTGTTGTTCAAGGTCACAGAGTGTTGTCTGTAGAAAAGTTTGGACCAAAGAGCAAATTAGCAGCTAACACTAACCAATGGGGCACAGAAACTCACTTTCATTTTCATTCTCTTATGCCCCATTCATTTAAGCTACTAGTTCGTTATTTGGTCTATCAAATATTCTGGTTATTTTCCTGTAGACAGCACTTGGTGACCTCAAGCAACAGAGGTTTGGATTGATTCACACCAGATTTCTCCTTTAACCATAAAGTGACTATGAACCTACTGTAAATTCACCAAAAAGTCTTGCAAAGTGTATCATTAACACAGTTTCATGTGTTCTGTCATACCTTTCCCATCTTCTTCACCAGGGCGGGGATTCCTTGTGGTATCTGTACAGAACAAGAACAGTCAGATCTATCTACCAAATTAGGCCTGAGATGAGAGTAATGAATGGACTCTCCTGCACTCAGACTGTCTGGCCCGTGTGTGTGTGTGTGTGAGGAAAGGAGGGATGGCATGTGGTTGGCACGCTTGGATACATACGGGACACACTGAAGCCAAAGACTCCTTCATAATCCCTCATAAGCCTCTTCAGCAGGGTGCTCTTCCCTGCACCAGAGGGGCCGCTCAGAACTACAGGCCTGGGTCCTGCCATCACGCTATCAGGGGAAAAAAAAGACAAGATAGGGGGGGGGGGTATCAACATTTCATTGTTATTCACAGAAGTACTCCTTAATATAGTAAAAAGAACAGCTTCCTTTATAGTCTATAATTTGGCATGGTGCCATTTCCTGCGATCCTACGTCAATACATATGGACTGTTTACTGAAATACTTCAATTTGATGCAGTGGAGTGTCAAGGTTATTTTTAACGTGACGACCACTTCTGCCTCACACATGCTGATCACATTGTGACCTTTCAAAAAACACACTCCATGCTCAATCCAGATTAGGTCAGGATCACGCAAAACCTCCCTGCTGTAGTCAGTCACTGTGTGGAGGGTGATAGGTGGCTAACCTACATAGCCAGCTAGTGAGACTATTGCTGACTGGCTCCTCCTCAAGACTCAAGCTCAGATGCTAATCCAATGATCCCAGAATTAGCGTTTCTTAGCGAGTCTGAACCTTGCGAAGATGGCGAGGGCAGCCCGTGCCCAAGAACTGAGACAAAGGCCTGACCAAGGAGAATGACAAGGTGCTCTGTGAATGCCAGCCCTTGTCAGTAACCTAGGCTGGTTTCATAAACCTAGAAGACCTATGGCACATTGTTAACAAATTAACACAAAATTAGTTTGCTTAACCAAACTAAACAATAGAGCAAATGACACAGAAACCCACACTTCTAGTTTATATAAGTATATATAAAGTGATAAATAGGATGTTTCTTGCCCTCTCTAAGGGCATGAGTTCATTTATCTGCACTTAGATGCATCTTAATGAAGTCGGGCCAGGCCATCAGTGAAGAGGATTATGTGTTTCCCTGCCTAATGATATATCAGCGGGCCTGTTCTGTCTTATCACACTGGGATGTACCGTAGCCTAATCAAACACAGTGTGTTCGTCTGGAACTGTATCTGCCAATGACAACCAGCAAAGAGATAAGTGTCTCTTTGGCACTTGTCATTCAGTGTTCACGCAACAGTACCTAGAGGTCTTTGGAATAATAACTCTTGCTCCTTAATTGCATGACCTCCTTGTCGGAAGGGTATTACGGACATACGCTTATCCTTTTAAGGGTCAGGTGGTGGCTGACTGAATTTCTGACCTAGTTGCTGATAAGGTGTGATTGCATCAGTACAGTCTTGAAACACATTGAAAAACAGAGCAAGAACATATCAGGGTTTACTGCACAGTATGATAATAAAGATAGAAATATACATTTTAGCTGCTGAAAAATCTTGGTGAGGTCACAGGAGTTACACATTGTACCTAAATAACCTCTTAGATAAATGACCCAGAATGCCTGAATACCAATGCATTATCTAGTTAGGCCCCTTGACCTAACAAAAAACTTTAAACATGCATAATCATATGAAATAAAAACAAATGCAGAAAAAATGAATAAAATGTCACTCTTGTACCATTTCAGTGCAATCTCACTTTAGATGTAACACAGCACATTATTTATGTATCACTCTTGTAAACAATGTTAGACAAATAGACCTAGACAGATGATGAAAGGTTGTCACCACTTATATTCAAAAACACAACGTAGCCTATGGAGAAATCCACAGTAGAAGCAAAGAAAGGAGAAACGAAAATCATTCCCTGTATGATTCACCTAGAGATTCATTACTAAATTAGCATTTTCGCAATGAGATGCTTTTATCCCGGAGCCTCTCTGATCACTGCATGTATGTGCCATATGTTAGAGTGGGTGTGAAAAGCCGGCAAGAGAAAATACAGGCCTTACCTTCTCCAACAGGTGTGTCAGTAGGCTATGTGGTGGCCGTAGGGAGCAACGGAATAGGAGTGTGTTTTGATCCTTCTAATCCCGCACCTCACCTTAGACTCCACCCAGTGACAATTGGACAGTCCCTTTGATGCCTCAGCCAATCAGAGTGGGGTATTTAGCGTTGTAGTATCATGTCCCCACCTACATTTGAGAGATTAATGGTGCTGCTGGCTGACTAAGTTTAGGCAGGACTTCACACACTGCCTGCACCCGTTTACCTCAATGTTGATCTAGTGGGACAACAAATGCTTTTATATAGACTGGCATACAAAGGCAGAAAGGGAGAATCACCTAGAAAATGATGTCGAGGTAAATGAAACCATGAAGTGAGTGCAGGGCCAGCTCTAGCCTTTTCACTGCCCTAGGTCAGATTTGAGTTTGGCCCCCTTTGCTAAAAATAAAAGTGAAAAACAGAGGAAAATAATAAAGAAATGCATTGTGATGCCTCCCAGAAATTTGGCACCCCAAGATGATGGACCTATGATGCATATGCCAGTAACCGGCTCCAAGTGAGTGAAACATGCAAGATCACGTCATCATGTGATTATATGTGTTCTAGTTTCATTCCATTCATCCAGAACAATGGGACAACAATTAGACAACACAATAATCTAAGGATCCTGGGATGTAACACGTTCTCCTACAGTAAGCTGTAAAATGTGGCGGTCATCCAGGATCCTGAGCCTGTATTGTCTCTTGTCTCGCAACCTTCACCTCACCTGTGTCTTCAAGAGGAAAGAGACTTGGGCTAACATCCGCTTTGTTGGCAGTGATGGTTGATAGCACGATTGACAACAGTCAACAGTGACCTCTCGCATCCCAAGAGTCTCTGGACTAATCCCAAGTCTCAAATCCCCCAGGAAGAAGACCAGCACTAAAAGTAGCCAGTCAGAGAGGCCTGGAAATCAACAGCTTCCAGTAATCAAACAGCCAGGAACTGAAACAAAATGACTATATCTGCGGTATCTGGGGTTCCTCTGTCAACAGATGCTCCGAACTCCAAACATGACAGCTGGGAGTATTGCCATGGATACTGGGGAATGATAGAAGGTGATGATTCCATGATTGATGATTCTATTCCACATTTCTAATGAACAGGGGCCAAAGGAATTCAAACAGGATGCATGAATCAGATAAATAGGGCCCAGGGACATATTCTTGCAAAGAGTCCAAATCCCTGCAGCACCCCTTCTACGAGGTCACTTGCAAATGTGGTGCCTATGGGTTTGTGTAGCCCAGCATTGGGTGAAGGTGACAGGGTAATGCTTAAGTAATCACTTCAAATCACTTCCAGTTAACAACAAAACTGTTTAATTCAGAGACTAGCCAGAAAATTTTGAAATACAAAATACATCTTCGTCAAATACTGTCTTGTTTTCCAAGTGTGTGTTTCTTTTTACCTATTTAAATGATGGTGATATATTTACATTAAAATATTCCTTTTCCAAACTATGAAATACTTATAGTTTTAGTACAATATTTTGACATCAGTTGACTATTGCTAAAAATACCACATTAGAGCATTCCCCTCATATATTATCACATTTAAAGAGAAAAACATCTGCAATTCACTTCATAAGGCTTGCCATTGCATGAACAACCGCTTTTTGAGTTTGCCCATGGAAAGAACACAGCATATGAAAAAAAACAAACAAAAAAAAAACTAAAAACACAAATAAACACTGAGAGGGCTTGAGAGACACACGAAAAGTCCTCAGAATGCAGAATGTTGTTGCACACACAGACAGATCTATACAAATGGACCAGTCTATAATCAGTGTTGGGGAATTCTTAGTCACTGGTGAATTTAACAACCCTTTGGTTTGAAAATGACCCCATTGCTGTTCTGTTCTAAGAAAGACCAGTGTACAAACATACATAGTTAACTGTGGCAAACTACATAAACCTTAGAATTACAAATAGATTGTTATGAGTGATATGTCTAAGATCTTATGAAATATTGATTCATCTATATGTGGTATATGGAAATACTTTAAACATATGGACTTTAGCAGAGTAGAAAATAGTCCCTTATAGCCTTTTTCTCTCTCTGACATTGGAACTGATGTTTTAAACAGAAATGCTACAGCCATAGACATTTACACCTTCATAAACAGAAAATCCCTACATCTTTCCGTTAAGTAAATGACAAGTCCAACATCAAAAGGTTAGGAGTTATGAATACGTATATATTTAAATGCTCTGTGTACAAAAGTGGAATGATTATTTCCTGATGTTTTGTCAGCAAGACATTAAAATATATTAGAAGGACATACCCCCTGGATTACAGTGAAGATTCCCTTAAATCCTAATACAGTAAAATTAACGTAGTCACGATTCCTAGGTGTCATGTTGTTTGTTTTTAAACTGGAATATTAAGAATATACATATGTACAAATATTTACATGAAACCTTGTAAACATTCACCACATTATAATACATGTGCTTCTCAGACCTATCAACCGGTAAAAACTTGAACAGCAAAATATAGCTGGTAATCTCAATTTGAAGCTGGTTTCCCCAATACAAACATGACGCATAATTAGTCAAAGTTTTGAAAAGAGCAAAGGCAGACTCCCTTCACAATGAAGGTTAACCATCGACAATCTGTGTCTGTCTTCAGACACAGCCAGAAGCTGGAGGGGACAGCGGATGGGACAAAAAGAGACTTGGTCCTGGGAAAGCTTAGGCTACAGTATGAATGAATCCGGCCTCCATCACAGCATATAACTACTTTCCCAAATCCTCTTTGTAGTCTCTGACATCTCATTAGTTAATGCTGTAGCAGGTTCTGATGGTCAGTCCTGGGATGATGACAATCTGACAGTGGTGTAGTGGTGTCGGCTATGGCCATGATGACGGTCAGCAGAATCGTGAGTCAGTCTTGGTTATTATCACTGGGATGAGGATCTGACAACATGAAAGTGGTTTGAGCTCTGTTGGTCGTCTGTGTTGAGACTGACTTAATGGTCAACACAATAGTTGTGGACTTCTGTGGCACACACAGACAGATCTATACACACAATGGACCGGTCAATAATCAGTGTTGGGGCAATTCTTAGTCTATGGAAAATTTAACAACCCATAAGTTAGAAAATGATACCATTGCTGTTTTGTTCTAACAAAGGCCAGTGTACAAATACAGTCTGTCTGATTCATGAGTCTGTGACATCTTCTTGGTTCGGGTAGAACCACACTTGTGGTTCAGGCCCTGATGTCCAACACTGCAATGCTCTAGGCCTTGGAATGGTAAGTACTGGAGAGGTGATGTCCTGGTGTCTAATGTCAGAGTGGTGCAGGTCTTGGAGTGTTGAGGAGTTGTGAAGACGTCGAGACAGTTTTTGCTGGTGTGGGATGTAACTGGATGGTTAGCAGGGAAAGGGGGTAGCGGGGTGTGGGGCTTGCTGATCATGTGACAGGCCAGCTGTCCCTAAGATCGCCCTCAGAGATACACACGCCTCAGGTCCCCCGGTGACGTGATGGTGTTGCACTGCGGACAAAGCTTCTTAGCCCCCTGAGAGAAACACAGAGCATAGAAGTGTGTTCACAAGATTCCATGGACTAAAAATAACCGCACTTCCTTAAATCTAACCTTACTTTACCTTTGTATCTATTCATGGAGAAGTAAGAGGTTCTGCACTGGATTGTTTGTGTAACACTCAAAATAATGGTTCAGGGAAAGTTTATTACATTGATTATTTTTCGTCTGTAACCAGCTAAGGTGAATAATTTGAATAGCTGTCTAATATCAGCCTACAGTAATATACCTGTACATATAAGAGAAATCCCCAGTGTGTTACAGAGGAGCTATTAGGAATTATTTATAGCCATCCATAATCCAGTTCAGTTTTTTTATTACTGTATTTTATTTCATTTCAATTATTAACTCACACCCTCACACAGTTCCCCAGGCAAGGATCCTAGGGAACCACAGTTCCAAATTACTGTAAATTAATGCAAATATACTGATTGCAAAAGTTTCCATTTTACCCATATAAGCATGCAAAAACATAGAGTATATTCCTTATCTGTCCTAACTAAATAATAAAGTAAAGTAAAGACGATGTAAATCAGCATACAATATGTTAAATCCCAGCCGTGATGTTTAAATGGGCGGTCTTACCAGAGTCCTAAGCCAGCACTCCTCACAGTGGACATGCCAGCACTGGATAGAGGTCAAAGGTATCGTGTAGCAGTCCTGTAGAGGACACACACAGTACAGATGACATCTGTGTACTGTGTATAAGATACAGTATGTAGAATCCAAAAACTCAATTATGAAAATACCACAAAATACCAGGTACAGGGTCCAGAGCAAAATAAAACACCAGTCAATATATCAACATTGACACCATGGGGTTGCAGAGCAGAGACCACAGACAGCAGAAAAACAACATTACCACTAGGTGGCAGTATATCACTGTCATTTACCAGTATCCCTCATTTATCAGTCATTCAGTAACCCAAAGTCAACCATATTTAGTTCATTAATGATGGCTGACAGGAATATCTGATAAGACAGCAGTAACTAATTTACAAATGTTTTTTTTTTAACTATTTATTTCAACTGGCAGCATTTCTCTCTTTCCCTACTTCGATCTGGTCAACTGTCTTTCACACACAAACACACACACACACACACACACACACACACACACACACACACACACACATACACACACACACACACAC
>JASCQY010000002.1:16835563-16847329 GCA_030264315.1 Sardinella tawilis
ACACACCCACACACACACACCCACCCACACACACACACACACACACACACACACACACACACACACACACACACACATTCTTCCTAACGCCTCACCCTCATCCCCACCCCATCACCAAGGCTCAATATTGCAGCCCATTTGGTCTGTGGCAAAAGACGCACCAGGCAGCAGGCGCGGAGTAATTGCAAGTATCTGCGAGCACTAATGTTTTGTGAAAACAACTTGATGATAATGGAGCAATGGGGATTAATAGCGTCTCTCTGACTCTTACCCACCCCCCCCCACACACACACACATAAACACACACAAACACACACACACACACACACACATTTCTTTTTGTCCCTTACAGGCCCCCCTAATTAGGCCGGACACCAGGCCCTATCAGTCACCAGTGTGGAGAGAGCATCTCCAAGGAGACGGTTAAGTGCTGTTGGCACAATGGAGCTGCTTTACAGGCCAGACACTTAGGGGTGGTTAAAGACCAACCAATGACCACAGACAAACATTTTTATTAGTTTAAGATAGTGGAATTAATAGAATTTACCCTCAGACAAATAAAATTCAAACTTGTCACTAGCCTGCTTATTGTTTTGTAAATGAGAGAAATCAAATGAGCACCGATACCATGCTATAAAGCAGCTATGGTAACTTAGTAATGTATCTTACCATGATCTACTGTAGACTGATCCACAGTCAGTTACCCTAAAAGATGCGACTGCCTGTCCAAACCACCACCTCTGTAGGTGCACTGATTACATTCACGGCCACTGACTTATCTTCCATGTAGGATACCACAATTAGCCAAACTCAATGCAGAGGACATCTGTAGCTAAATTGTGACACGATTTCATCTCGCCTATTGTACAAGCAGCTATTGTTCCCAAAGAAGGGTTTGGATGTCTCACATGTTGCGTACATCCTCCATCAAGACAGCACCCCCCCCCCCCCCAACACACACACACACACACACACCAAGCAAACACTCCCCCTCCATATAAAAGACGGATGCCACACATGTACGTATGCTAACACCCACACAATTACTGCCTGCCTCAAATAATGAGGGTCCTAAACCTGTCACCAGTAGCACAGACAAACAAGAGCGGTGGCCCGGCCTCAAAGCTTGTCACTCCAGCGATTTATGAGAGGACTGATATGATTGGGGCATATCAGTGGGGCCAGATAGGCCTGCCGGGGGGGGGGGGATGCTTATCCTGGAGGTTAGAGATAGGCAGCGCCTTAGAAAGAGACTGAAAAGAACAGACAGAGCCAAAGATGGGTTTGTTTTATGTTCCCGTGACGTTCCTTTGGCCCTTGTTCATAGAACCATTTAGACACATATGCTTAATAATGTTCCCCATCTGCTCATCTTCCTCAAGGACAGCAGAACCGGACTCTGTGTTTCCCACATTCTCATATCCACATATACTGTACACTGTGGTTCTCAAATAAAATAATAAAGACGCTAAGTCAATTTCACTGTTGGACAGCACTCTCGAAGGAAAGATTCAATTTTTAATGTTTAATAAGTTTTCATGATAAGGTGTTGGTAGGTGACTAAATGAGTAAAAATAACAACATTTACACATGGTCTCCAGAATGCTAAAATAACAATCTGTAGAACTACTTTCTAGTGATGGCTTGGTCTCTGCTGGGTCTCTGGGTCACGTGACAGCAGAGAGAATGTTCCGGCCTCCGGCTTCCGCTGCTGTTTCTGTGTGTGAGAAAACAGCTTCAAAAACAAGAACTCATCTTTCTTCATGTCAAATGGCCCGTGCAATCGCCCACGTAGGGACCATCAAAGATACAATAAACCTCCTTTAAAAGCCAAGCAAACCCTAGCAAATTGCAATGCAGTTTGGCTTTTGCTGGAAAGCTGCCTGTCACAACTTCAAAAAGATACCAATAGAAATCAAATGTCCAGTCACTGGGGCAGAAGATGAATGGCTATTACTTTTTGTATGAAGTGTGAGATTTGATTCTCTTTCAGTTGCAGCAGCTCCTTCAGTCATATATGCCTCATTTAGGTGTTCCTGAATATTTTTTCTAATGTCCATGGCCTATTCAAAGCTCCAGGATTTATCAGCTGCCTACCGGACATTACTGGTGCACCACCTTCAACCCTTTCCACCAGACAGTGACGTTACACCAAGAGCAGTTCAGAGCACAAAGCAACCCCAGATGCAACACGGTTGATGGATTACCAGAATATGGACACAACATGGGCTGCGTGTTTTTCTCCATACGCTTCGCCATCCCGCCGCTGTAACAGGTGCACTGGCGTGATATTTCGTGAGGACTTTCTGTGAGCCACCCACCCGCTCTGAAGCATGTCTAACAGGCCATACCTGCCCTTGAACACAGCGCACATCTGCCACGGCCGGCCTCTTCTGTGTTAAGTTCTACGGTTTGACGCTCTCTCACACTGTGTGGGATTTCACTGCTCTTTATCCGATTATGCCGGAGAATTCCCCCAACTGTAGATGCAATCAGCCATTCTGATAAGCAAGGCTCCGTACCAGACCGCAGCTAATTCAAGAGCCCAGGTCCAGCTGTTTATACTTAATCTTCAACACACGGCAGCAATACTCTTTTGCATGCAGCTTTGTGTACTAGGCACCATTTTTCAATTAGTATCTGAAGAAGAAATGTCCCTATTGTTGTTTGCCTTTTCATACGCATTTTCATTCAACGCATCAAACTAAATACTTTGCAGTAGAACACTATATAGATAAAAAACAAAAAAATGCATTTGTTCTGAAAACTTTTAGTGTTTTAGAGTTGATCTTTACAAATGATTGACATAATGCATGTTTGTTTCCATTTTCAAACGGGCAACAACTTTAAACAAAATATCGGACTTAAGGTGTTTTGTTTTTAGAATATGATGCACAATGAATAGCAATAGGCATGTTAACTGGGCCATTGTGAGCATTAAACCAAAAGTAAATTCTCTGAAGATATAAATGCATAACTGAGACAGAGGAGAGAAGGCTAGAGAGGAGGAAGAAGGGGAAAAGAGATGGAGAAAAAGAGAGGAGAGATAGAATGTCTCTCGACCCTGCCTTATAAGAACAGACTTAAAGGGCCACTCTCCCTTCACCTTTGTTATTGTGTCACTCGCAGCGTAGCCTAACCCCACAGCTTCAAATCCATCCCCAAGGAAAACAAACAGGACTCGACCGGGCCCAAGACATCTGCCTTTGGAGAGCAGCGAATCAAACTGTTTAAACAGCTGTCGGGTCCCGCTCTGCTTTTGAACATTTTGGAAGGCAAACTTAGAAATAACCTCACAGTTTGAAACAAAGATTGGAGGGCACACATCAACAAATATAAATACACACAATCCCAAAGTGACATGAAAGGCCCCATGCGGTCAGATAAACTGCTCGGACGACCTCCGGGAACATATTTATCAGAAGTAAGTCAGTCTGGACAGAAAGGGCAGAAAATATACCACAGGGAGAGGGGAGCGAAAGTTCTTTTTTTAATTTTTTTTTTTTAGTCTGAGGAATCAGTATGTGAATTTATAGCCATTAAAGATTCCAAACGAAAGGGCATTTGTCTTTTAACTTTTGTTTGTTTTTTGCTATTTTTTTTTAACTCTGCATTTTTGTACGCATTTTTTTGTTGAGCTATTTTGTTGAGCGATTTTGTTGTGGTTAAAAGTTGGGCTTGTCTTGTAGCCACAGAGGCAAAGAAGATACCTCACATACAGGAGATTTGGGGGCAGACAGGATTAGGGGTATTTTGTTTTCAAGCGTCAATTTACAGCAAGAAGCCCAACCAAGTGCAGCCAAAGTTCCTTTTATGAAATTGTAGGGATCAATTGCATAAAAGCCTTTGGAAGAGGCCTGCTCCCCTAATCTAACTGGATAAAGTAGGAAAAGCAGCTTCCAGGACCCCAAATCAGCTTTTTCTTGGCTGGCTGTGGAAGCCATTCTCCACTGCGAGAGCTTTACTTAATGTTTCTGCATCGACCCTAATCCCTGTATGTACACACATATGGACACACTCTTTCACTTTTTTTCTTTTTTTTTTAGTCTTGCTCTATCTATTTCTTGCCCTTTGTCTCACACGCACACACACACACACACTATTATTCCACACAAATACACGCATGACATACAAACACATTAACACAAATACACACATTTGCATGGACACATACAGTATGCCTGCATCCAAGGACACAAACACACAAGCAGGTGCATAACCAGCACTCACTGCCAAGTATAGGCTATAGATTTCTATCCCAACTTGTTTTCTTCACCTGTCTCCTTACTCTACCTCCTGGTTTGTCAATCAAATCAGCAATGTGCCGGCGTCACAAACACAAAACTGAGCCAAACAATCCAAACTTTTCCAAAGAGAAGTTCACCCGTACCAGCCAGCCTTGATGTGCATAAAAACCTTCCACAAGAAGAATTCCTCCTCCACCCCCTATCCCCCCATCTGTCTCTCTATCTCTCCCGCTCTCTCTCTCTCTCTCTCTCTCTCTGTCACCTCCAACTCTGTCAGTCATTATATTTTTTTAGTGATGACTGGCCCCCTCTGATCCCAAGGCGGCACACAGGCCTCTCTGTAGTGACTTTCATGTCACAGGCTCTCTCTCCTTTGTACCTGCAAGGCATTTTTTTATTTTTTTCCTTTTTTGATGCCCCCCGCCACCAGTACCTCAAACACACCTGAACCTCTACACACACACATAAACATACACACCACCACGCTATCTCACGCTAGGTGCATCCGCTCCCCCGTCCCGTCCCGCTTCCAGAGTGCCGGCCCCCGCACCGTTGGCCAATTACACGGCGGCATAATGAGCCTCCAGTGCTACGCTTCTCCACGGCTCCTCTCTGCCTCTCTCTCTGCCTGCCTCTCTGCCTGCCTGCCGATCTGGATGACACTTCCCCGCTCATTTGTCAACAAAGGCGACAGCTGGCATGGGGGCGATATTGAGCTGGAGGTGTCGTGCTCCCTCCCTCCGTCTCTTTCTCCCTTCAGCCGCCTCATCAGGAGCCGTCTCTCTCTCTCTCTCTCTCTCTGTTTCTCTCTCTCTCTCGCTCGCTCTCTCTCTCTTTGCTCTGCTCGTTATCACTGATGGCTTGTCTCTCAGGTTGAGAAAGTTTGGGGGGAGCGTCTCACTTCTACCACTTTGTCAAGTCGCCTTGCTCACCTGAGCACTCGTCCTGCACACAGACACACGTCTGTGGGTCTATATGCCGTGTGCCGCTGTGGCATTTACTGTGAGAAATTAAACGCGATTACTGTAAGTGGACAGAGATGAGATGACACCACAGGATTACAAGACATGCTAGAGACGCTGGGGTTTCTTGTATCGTATCATTCCATCAAAAATGCCATATTGACAAATTACACTTCACAACATCTCTCTGTACAACACATACGCGACGAGAGAATCCAACAACTACAAGCTTAAACACTCTTACACTCACAAACACACACACACACACACATACATACACACTCACACACAATTTCCTATCAGTTCCACATTCCTGCGGTCTCAGTTTCACCATTGCACTGCTACAACATATATAGAAAATAAATGTAGACAACAGTATAATACTGAAGTGACCAAAAATGATGTCTCACTGTAGGTGGTAATTGCACTGTAACAGTGGTCAAACAGAACATTATAATCATTTTAATTAAATTAAAAAAATTATCCTTTTTAACTCCATAGGTTTTAACCAGAGTCGCTTGAATCAACAATGTACGTTTACAATGTAATGTGAGCGATACGTTTACGTTAATGGGTTAAAGACACATGAAATGAACCCATTGGTTGTTGGGAAACTAGATGGCACAGAATACTGAGGAGGACAAAAAAACGTACAGGGAGTCTAACTCTAAGCTGGTATGAATTATGGGACGCGATGGGAGCTGTTTTGAGTGTGTTGGTGGGTGGTGTGCTTGAGTGGCATAAGAGTAAACACTCACAGAGCTCCTTTCTCTCCTCTGGGCTGGACGAGGCTTCTCCGTCAGACAAGAGGCCCGACATGGAGTACAGCTTCTTCCCAGCATCCTCAGCAGACTGCCTTGAACCTGGCGAGCTAGACGGGATGTGGGTGCCACTGGCAAAGTCATACTCCTTCCCCTCAGCGTCGGTGTAGCGCAGGTGGGGCGAGGTCTCGGGCTCCAGGCAGACCTTGAGCCGTTTGGCGGGGGTGAAGGCAGACTGGTAGGAGCCCCCATCACGCTCCTCTGGTGGGGAGGAGAAGGGCCGGAAGGCCCCCACCCCGCTGTGGTTGAGCATCCCCAGCGGAGAGCAGTCCAGGTTCGGAGGGGCAAACTGGGGGTGAAGGTGCAGCAGGGAGGCTGGGAAGTCTCGGCCGGGGAAGCCCCCTGGGATGGCCCCCTGTCGGTGATGGTACATGGAGGTGAAGGTGTAGGCGCTGCCACCGAAGGGGAGGTGCGCGTCCTTCTCCATGGACACAGGCACTCCAAAGGGACGCGGAGGCTGGCAGGGGATGGAGGCGTCACGGCCAGCCTCGGCAGTGGAGGCCAGTACCATAAGAGCAGGGGACGCCAGGGGGTTGGGCAGGTAAGAGGGGCTATCCATCTTGAAAGGGGCACGATGGAGATCCATCTGGCCGTGCTGGGCCCAGCTCTGTGGGCAGAGGGGAGAAAGAGAAGGATATGCCAGCACACTTTCTGTCACTGCAGAGTCCTCAAATCCAGCAAATCAAGCTCCAGCAGGCGCATCCAGTGACACTGAGTTTATTTGAGAAACACAAAAAGGGACAAATGGTTAGATGAGGTTGATCCTCATTTACAAGGTATTCTGTATAATAATGTTTACAAATATTTCTAAATTATCATACTGTACATTTTTGCGTTTGCTTTGAAAGCACAACAACAAAAAAATTATGTGGTCTTTACCAATTTTAGTGTTACACAGATTCATGGAAATTCACACTGTCATCCACAGCAGTCTGTTCGAAATTTACAAATGATTTGAAAATTTATCCCAATGCTCGGTTAATAACTATTTTTTGTAACCACTTTCATCAGGAAAAAAAACTAAATCCATATCATCATAAAAATATACCCTCCCTCAGCGAATAAAAGGTGAATTGGTGCCCTGTTCTCCAACACGGAAATTGACCATGAGAAAGGCTTGCCCTCCTTGGCCATTTTATGTCAATTACGCGCGCCAATGGTCACCCATTCTTTAAAGGCTTTTGTAAGGGGTGTTCAACTGTGGGAATCTATATTACAGTACAGAAACAACTACAAGTCGTTGACAGAACAGAAGTTTCTCGCTTCATAATTCACAATTAGAAATGTCTCCAAATAGCCTAAACCCTTAGAAACAAGAGTAGACTTAACAGGAAAATAATAACAAATCGCATGCTAATGCGCATTTGGTGTTTCTGTGTCCCCACTGTTAACAGGGATTATACACATTTATGGATGCACGTGCGATTAATTATTTACAGTAGGTGGAAATAATAATTGCAAGTACATGATAGTCACAATACAACAGTTGCAATTTCGGTACAGCACAAAAAAGATACAGATAAAACACATAGGGCACACAACGAATTAAACAGAAAAGCGTGATATCGTTAGCAATATTACTTTTCCCAGTGATATTTAATGGTAAAATGTGATCTGCAGCAACATATTAGGCCTGCATAATTCTGCAAATGTCTAAAACTTCTGAATTATTTAAGATATGATTTTCTGATTTTTCATGAAACTTTAAGAGGGCTTTTGAGTTTTTTGCGTCTTCTTTTCTGTCCTTGTCAAAACAATTCCAATACCTCAGTTAGTTTATGGTTTTGAAAACTCATCTATCATTTAATCTAGACTATTATGCATTTTTTCAGCGGAAGTAACTTTAAACTTTCCCTATTATATTAAATGTTTGTTAAGCAGAGTATCTTACTTGTAAACTGAACTTCAGAACAACTTCTGTAGTGCATAACCATTGATAGAGCACGCGCTCATAACCTAGCGTAAACTTCAAAAGTAAAAGCTATGCACAGTCAAATACAAAGCATTATAGCTCTTCAGAAATTTCTGTATCAACAACAGAAAAACAATAATAGGAATTATTTAAAAAACCTTACCCAGGGGCTGGTGACAGTCGTCCGTCTTGCTATCTCAAACGTCTTCAGCGCGTTCTCAAAACGTGCAAGTTCAGTGCTGTGCGAGGTGCTCTGAATCGATGCGTAAAGGGTAATTGACAGCTCTCACTAATTCAGCCTTTGCTTGGAAATCAGAATGTATAAACCGTGCGCACATGTACAGTTGGGTTCTGCGCAAAGCAACTGTGGTGGGTGACACGAGGAGTGCTACTGCTCAACGTCGGTCCTCTTTGAGAATGACATTCCCCCTCGTTCTTTCTCCTTCCTCTACCGTCGTCTTCGCTGTCTCTTTCCCTTGGGAGCATTCGAGCCGCCCTGTGAACAATGAATTCATTATCGCCTACTGGGCCGAGTAGCCTACATCTATATCACAGTACGATGTTGGTGATATTGGTCATGGTCATTTCTGAACCAGGCGTGGTGCCAAAGGTTATTTATGCTTTCATGGAATTGTGCTGTGGAAGTCCTATAGACTAAGAGAGATGAGATAGCGGCTGTATTTTCTGTAAATCCGTATCATGCTCCAGTGTGTTGTGTGGAGATTTATTTTTTACAGTGTGTCGCTTTTTACTGTTCTGAACCACGTTAGGAAAGGAATTGTGAAAAACTTGTGGACCAGTGTTTTTGTTCAAGTTGCTCCCTAAAGTTAGACCGCAAGGATTCCCTCCTTGTTGCGATGTAGGCTACTGTACAGTACCAGCGTCCACCTGCTGGATGAGAAACACATTACACCTGTTGGTCTTTTGGGAACAGCAGAGGATGACCGAAGGTAACAAAAGGGCATCATTTATCTCAAACAGGACAGATCCACACGCAGGTATCTATTAGAGACTGAAAATGTCATTCTTTAAATTTATTGATATGAAAAACAATAATATATGCAATAAATATGCCATTTTAAGATTAGATATTAAGATTATGAAATTTGTTACATTATTTATAGGCTTTATGTAGCCAAGTATTATATGGATTATATGGAGTAAGTATAGATGCAGGATCATTGAATTAGTTCTGCTGAAAACATTTTAGTTTACAAGGATGTGCTTTACCAGCTTAATGTGTCATAGGACTGTTGCCAGAGGGCATTGCCTGACATTGTTTTGCAATAAATTTTATATAATGTCCAATAATGATATTATGAACATCAACTGAATAATTCCAAATCCCAAAAATCACTGTCATCCCTTTTAAAAAATTTCCATTAAGTAAAGAGCCAGCTGTAAAACAACAGCCATTTTTTAATTATGCGTGTGCTGCCCCACATTTCAATATGACATTATCTAAATATTAAAAATAGTCTTGATTTGTGGATATAATTATTTCTTCTCCCTAGAGCAGTTTGAAATAATCAAATTGAAATAATTCCTTACTGCCCTGAACTAGTGGAAACACTATTCATTGGTAATCTAATGTGACACTTCATTTCTGTTTAACTGACAAGCTCAAAGCATATGATGGCCATCTTAAGGATATTTGTGTGTGTGTGTGTGTGCGTGTGTGCGTGTGTGCACGTGCATCTGTGCATATGTGTCACATGAGCTTTTTTTAAAACCATGTGTTTTTTTCATTATAATTGAGGAGGAGGATACACTGACATTGATCAGCAAATAAAAATCTACTTAATTGTAGAACAGCTCAAAAGTCTTCTGATTCTACTGTTCTATACAATACTGCTAACCTCTCCCATCCATGTAGAACCCATTTGTAAGGAAGAGTATACTGGCTAGGTCACAAGTCATCTCAGTTACTTTGTATGTGCATTAGTCAAAATAGCTCTCGGAAGGAAACATTTACTCAAACTGGACATTTCAAAGCACCTTGACTTTGCTGGTGTACCAGATTCTCATTGGACTTCGCAAGGTTAAGCCAGGGCACATAATCTTCTTTGGTCTCTGGTTCCAGAATGATTTGACACCCCAAGGTACATGGACTGGTCAGGTTCCTAATTACAAGACTGGCAGTCCTTGTTTATGCATGCGTGTTTGTCTGTGTGTGTGTGTGTGTGTGTGTGTGTGTTTGATGCTGATTTGCTGTGATGTCCACGATATGTCAACCTCTATGCCCCACTCTGTCTGAATCATCTTCTGTTTGTATGACTTGACTTTACCACAGCCGTGGTATTTGCAATTACACTTGAACTCTTTTATGTTTTTTTGTTTTTGTGTTGCTTAAGAGGTTGTCATCTAAAAAGCTTTGTGACCTTTGAACTCTGCACACCATTCTATGGCTCTACAGTAAATTTA
This sequence comes from Sardinella tawilis, assembly GCA_030264315.1. Taxonomy (NCBI): domain Eukaryota; kingdom Metazoa; phylum Chordata; class Actinopteri; order Clupeiformes; family Clupeidae; genus Sardinella; species Sardinella tawilis. The sequence goes on from JASCQY010000002.1 coordinate 16,845,930, forward strand.
CTGTAAGATCGACCCTCTTTATTCATATAGTCAGTGTAACGTGAGCCCAGGACACCTCTAATGAAATAACAGTTTAATATTAGCTATTCAAGTGTTTACTGGGCTTATTACGATGCCAGGCACTGTTAAACCAGTCTTTTAACTTAGTGCCTTGATGATTGCAGGCTGGAGCTGAAATCCAAAGTAAGTAGTTGCAGGCTGGAAGGCATACTTTCAAATCAAAAGTTCCATCTCACACTAAGATTCATTTTCCAAGCGTAAAAAACGTAATTACTTTGCATATTGTCGGAGAGTGATTAGACATAATTCAAGTTTAATTGCTGATCATTTTGTTTTGATAATGGACTAATACACCACAGCACATCACTGTAAAATTGTTTGTCTCCTATTTTTTTTAGTTAAACAACTTTAAGTACATCAGATTAATGCTAAAATATGCAAAATGTGAAAATAAATAGTATATATTTATTTGTCAGAAAGGACTTAGAGCCCAAGTGTGTTTGTTTTATTTTATTTTATTTTTTTTTAAAGAAGACAATTACAGTAACATGAAGCTGGCACTGAAGGTGAAAGAATGTAATACTGTTAAAAAGGGAGGAAGGTTTGTGAAATGGAGAGACTTGTGGCAGAGTGGCAGATAGCTCAGCTCAATCTCTCCCCACCTCCCAAACACATACTGTAGCATTGTGTGTGTGTGTGTGAGTGTGTGTGTGTGTGTGTGTGTGTGTGTATGTGAGTGTGTGTGTGTGTGTGTGTGTGTGTGTGTGTGTGTGTATGTGTGTGAGAGAGATAAAGAGAGAGAGAGAGAGTGAGTAAGTAGCCTATATGTGTGTGTCAACTTACAGACCAGCCAGCTCGAATGTGACAAGTAATACAGAGAGGCGCATTAGGGTCTCCACCATTGATCTCTTCCTCCCTGGAGTCTCGGCGCCTCCTTTGAGCTTGTGAGGGGTTAAAGCTCGATACCCCCCCCCCCCAGCACACACACACACACACACACACACGCTTGCACACACACACACAACCGGCCTGGCTTCCTGGTCCTGTCCCAGCCAGTCTCTCTGGTCCCTGCTGGTCTTTCACTTCAGCCCAGTCTTGTTTGCACACTCACATCATTCACAAGCTTGCCAAGCCAACCCCACAAACCCAAGCAGTCATTAAACTATCAACACCAAGCATGCTGAGACCAGACTAGTGTGTGTGTGTGTGTGTGTGTGTGTACGTGCGTGCGTGCAAGCACGTATGTGTGCGTGTGTGTTGTGTCTCCCCGCCACAGTGCATGGTTAGCTAATGTTGTTTCAAAACGACGTATGTAAACAAGGCACTGCATGTCTATGAGGCAAGGAGGGCAAGGATGCGGGGGGGGGGGGGGGGGGTTTGGAAAACAGGCGAATAAAAAA
>JASCQY010000002.1:16847429-16859131 GCA_030264315.1 Sardinella tawilis
CTGTCTGCCCCCCCCCCACCCATCCACCCTTCACCCCCAAATCCCCCTTCCCTCTGCAGACGGCGAAGTGGCTAACAGTGAGGTGTAATGACAGGCAGCACCCCTCAGCCCACCCCTCCCTCCCTCCCTCCTGCCTTCTCTCCCTCCGTCGCCCTGTCTCCCCAAGCCAGAAGGCTGACATTGACGTGACAGTCTCAAAATAATTACCAACAAACGCACCGCTGACTGCAAACAGGCCTCTCCCCTCCGTGCTGTGTCACCAGTGATTAGCCTATACTCTGCCATGTCTATCATGAGGAGAGGGAGGGGTGTGTGTGTGTGTGTGTGTGTGTGTGTGTGTGTGGTGTGTGTAAGAGGGAAGGGGGGTACTGTGAAGGCCCTTAAGGCTGTGAGTGTGTTTATGTGTGTGAGAGAGAAAGAGAGAGAGAGAGAGAGAGAGAGACCGACAGACAGAGTATGTGTGTGTGTGTGTGTGTTTGTATTTGGTGGGGGGCAGGGGAGGTGGTGGTGCAGACAAGGGAATAACGACACAGTCTTCTTACCCCTACAGTAAGATGCTCTTACAATAGTCAAACACTAACTCATGATCTTGGGACAACAACCTCGAAACTCTTTGAGGGTTACAAGATGCTACTAACCTGCTGTCCTTACACCGGCTTCATTTGCATTAGCATATAGTCATTCAGACCCTTTCATCCAAAGGACCTTACAAGTAGAGTGCAAAGCAGTGCAAGCAAACCATGAATGAAAGAAAATGTGCATACTTTCTAATTTATATACTAATGATTTAGATATTTAGATAAAAAACACTCAGACCCTAAGAGTGCAGGCAAATTTCTCTGAGAAACGTTGAACTTCCCTGTTGAAAAAGCAGTTTCTCAATGTAGCCTATAGGGTGTGTTTGTTTCATTGGGTCGAGTTCTATCCCCGTTCTTTCCGACCCATCCTCTGGGTGTCTTTCAAGTGCAGCTCGCTCTCCTTGACTCCTCTCTTTCGCCCTTCTTATCCAGAGCTCCATAAACGATCACCCACTCTCCAACTCGACTGGCCTGTTAACACATGTTGCCTGTGGGATAATGGTAGGAGGGAGAAGATATTACCTCCCTTTACAATTACCGGCTAAGCGAATATTAAAATGTCGAGCTCCATCGTCCGCGTTACCTTGATTGGTATTTTAACCTTTGACTACAGCACAAAGCAGCCAGCTCTTGCAGCCAATATTGGAGGGCTAGAATCTAATTCTGGAATGATCCGGCATAATGAGGGGGCTGGATAATATATGTATGAGAGACGTTGAGGTTCGAGCCGAAAGCGGTCAGGGGAACGCTCTCTCATGAGTGGAACAGTCATAAGGGAAAAAGCGCGGCCGGTGGACTGCAATAGACTTCAGTGACATAAAAATCTCAATCTATGTTATGGTTTTCTTTTGTACTCCCTCCAGCTCCACGTCTAATAACAAGAATCCTTATTATCTCCCATATTCTCTGTGTAAATTTGCCCTTGTGTGTGTAGTAGCTAAAGCATATGCCTCCAGTTAAAAGGCAAAGGTTGGAATAAGTAATGACCAGAGCCAATAAAAAAAATCACAGACTCCATTCAAAACATATTTTGGTGTGTATCTTTTACAGGCAAATATCTCTTAGGGAAAATGACATTACTCACTGTCACTGAGACTCTCTTACTACTTTGTTTTTGTTTTTTTTTTCATCATATGCACACACACACACACACACAGAGAGATGCATAAGCACATGAAGACACATACAAATACACAATCTCTTTCTCTGAGTCTTTCTCGTTCTCTCTCTCTCTCTCTCTTTCACACACACACACACACAGATGCATACGCACATGAAGACACATTCCTTGTTCTCTCTCTCTCTCTCTCTCTCTCACACACACACACACACAAACAGTGCCCATCCTGTCCAGTCCCAGCATCTCCTCAGACTCTTGTCAGGCTCCTGCTCCTGCTTGCTTCCAACTCATTTCCAGCCACTAATCAGTGCTCGAGTGCAGTGGAAGGCTCAGTTAGGTGTCAGCGCCCTTCCTCCAGCCCCTAATGGAAAGGCTCCCTCCATTTAGACAGGAACAGCATTACCGAGGTGGGGTTGGGGGGGGGGGTGGCTGTCACAGACCAGTGAGGATAGGAACAGCATTAGCCACCAACCAGCGGCTTTCATACAACACTGCTCGCTAAACTAATGGGGCCCCTGTTTGAGTGCGTTGGAGGACATGGAGCATCAGGAAGGAGGAAGAGACAGATGAGGAAGAGGAGGAGGAGGAGGAAGAAATGGAGGCGGAAGAGAATAATAAGTAAACGAGTGAGAGAGAGAGAGAGAGAGCGAAAGCAATGGAGAGGAGACAGAGCAAGAGAGGAAGAGTGGCCCTGGAACTGCGGAAGAATGGGGAAGAGAGGTGTTAAACGCTGCTTTTTTTGCTTGTGGCCTGTAGATGCCCATCACTAACAGACAGTGTAATCCGGCGGCAGCCAAGCGCGGCGCTAGACATATCTCCACGCGCCGAACAGATATGCCAATTCATTTAGAGGCCACAGATTTGACAAGCTAGGCTGCGTCGGGGCCCGGAGTTGGCCAAGTCTGCTCCGTCACCTCGCTTACTTTCTCTGTCTTTCTTGAGCCCCAACTTCAGCCCAATTCTTCTCCCAGGAGAACTTTAAGCCCACCCACATCAAATTGAAAAGACCAGCCAGCCACAAAGACTGAACTACAGAAGACCCCTCTAATATTTTATGTCTCGAGGGAGACAGACGTAGGGCAAAGAAGAAGAAGAAGAAGAAGAAGAAGAAGAAAAAACAAGGACAAAAATGAAAAAAATGTGGCTTTTCTTGTAGGTGTGTGGCGCACTGACTTCTAACAAGGAGAGAAGAAAGAAAGTGCAAGGGGGAGAAAAAAAATAGATGTGGAGGTATTGGCGCCGTGACGTGCCGGCCAAGAAGCTTGACACTGTCTCTAATACGAGTGTTTAAATATTTGATGCGGTGGGATAAAGAGGACTCTCCTCTGAATGGAATTGAGTGTCTGGTGGAGAATCTATTACCGGGAGTCTGATGCGATTTGACGGCGGCAAAGCAGCCCCAATGTTATTCTTCAGTGGTTCCCCAATCCTCTTTCATTACTTCACTTAAATGTTTTTTTCGCCGTGCTTCAGTTCACGCTGATTACACCCTTTTTGGGGAGGCTCGGGGGAAGAAGGGGGGGGGGGGGCGACGTGACAAGACATGGGGAGAGCCGAACAGAAGCCGCCGTCCAGGGGCCATCTCTGGCCAAGCCGATTGTGCCGGCTGATTCAATCACAGACAGAGAAAAGGACGCATTGTGGTGTCCGAACAGTTTTATGTTCGGTGGTTCCTCTTTTGGTTGAGTGCAATGTTTGTGCTCTCCCTCCCTTCCTTTCTCTCTCTCTCTCTCTCTCTTTCTCTTTCTTTCACTCTCTCTCTCTCTCTCTGTGTTGTTGCCTCTAAAAGAATGTTTTTCGATCGCAGGGTCAAGGCGAGAGCAGTGCAGTTTGGAAGTTCGCCTTCACACCAGACTGGAGTCTGTCGGTGGGAACGGCTGCCAAGGAGTCTGTTGTTTTAGCCTTTTCAGTGGCAAGAGTGGGTTCTGAATCATTCTCCCCGTGATGCTTGTCTCTGAGTGGCTAGAACGTCTGCCGTCCCGCAGCTTCTTGGCAAATATTTTCACAGCCCGATGTGGTCCTGCACGAAGGAGTGATGGCAGGGCAGCCATCATTTACTTCGCCAAACACATTTACTTCATAGATCATATACAATATTTACATCACATTTATATGTCTGAAAGTGGCCAGCCCAGAGAGGTGAACGTAATTGGCACTGAATGATATGCAGTTGTACAGCCTCACACAGTTTGTGTAAAGACTTATGTGCAGTACATCATATTCACATTATTTAGGCCTACATGTGCTAGGTTTATGTATTTATAGTTTCTGTTTATAGTATAAATAATTAAAATATGAAATAAATATAAATGTGTCTAAATATTATACAAACACCAAACATACAGTACTGTATATCTAGGAATACATATATTATACAGTATATCAAAATGTATGCAAATGTATCAAGGAAGTTCAAAGTGATTCTTCTGTAGCCATGCTATGATTAGCCTGATATATTGTTTATACCAATTAACATCATATCGCCAACTGTATCATATTCAATATGGCCATCAGATTGACATTTACCTCAAAGTGTCTTACCAGAGGAGGTGAACACGAAGGCCAATGAATGAATGTGTATTTTTGCATACAGTACGTGTTGCAGTGAGTTCAGATGCAGCGTGTAGGTTAGGTTGTTGGTGGTGACACCTTCCCTGTCACACTCCCATCCTCTCCGGTGTCCCAGCGCCAGCCTCAGATCCCCCAGCCCTGGTTTGTGTGCTGTCGCGTCTCCAACAGATCAATAGGCTCTGCCACTTCCTTCCACAAACCAGGAAAAACAATTAAAAGCCATCGATCTTACGCTTGGGCCTGCCATGAATATGCATGTCTCCTTGACCTTCAGATCGCATGTTCATGTGTGTGGGGGTGGCTCTTAAACATACCAATATGTATAAATGGCTTTTCTTTACTCTGCTGTGTCTTTAACAGGAAGCTATTACTCAGAGGTAGATGCATCCATTTGTCATTAATTTTCTTTGTCTGTTCTGTACCACTTTGTGGAGTTTCATTTAATTTCCGGATCACTTAAAAACAATATTTTAAACACATTTTGAAAACAAAAAAAGAGTGAAGACGAGTATAAAATTATAATTATTTTTGTGATGCAACATACATTGTGACAGCAAACTGTATACTGTAGATCTTTGACAAAACACAGATATTGTTCACAGAAAGTCGGTGTGTGTGTGTGTGTGTGTGTGTGTTTCTCTGCCGTTATTGTAAAGTGGTGTGTGAGGACTTTAGGTGGATGTCCTGCTTTAGCGGACCACTGACCCAGATTTGCGGGCAGAAAATAAACTGTGCGGGTTGTATCCAGTGCCCTCACAACACACAGCGTAATTGGCCCTGCCTCCCACACACACACACACACACACACTCCCATGGACACCTCCTCTGGTTATATATCTAGGGCTACTAACACCTCTCCCTTCTGGATTGGTGTTTCTGGATTTAAATCTCACAGCACTCAGGGGCATGGGGGGGGGGGGGTGTATGTATGTATGTGTGTCTCTGTGTGTTAATGCTTGACTGTGTCTGTGTCTGTGTGTGTGTGTGGTATGGGGGTGGATTGGGTGGTCGGTCACGAGAGGAGGAGGAGGAGGAGGAGGAGGAGGACAAGGAGGCGAAGAGGGATGGTAGGGTAGGGTAGACAGAACCTTTGGCATGTGCGTGGCTGCATCTCAGCTCTGATTTCCTCCCTAATGCGTCTCTCTTTACCGGGGACATCATTAGGGGCCCCGCTGGCAGCAGGCAATCAGACAGCCGGAGCAGGGACAGGCAGGCCGGGCAGGAAGGGAGCCAGAGGGGGAGAGGGAGGGGTGGAGGGGTGGGGGTGGGGAGAGGGGTGGGGGTGGGGGGGCAGGTGAGGCAGGGAGATGAGCTGGGGGTGTGTGGGTGTGTTTGGGGGTGGGGGCAAGCTGGAGGTAGACCTGATGGATGTGATGGAGTTAATCAGCGCTGGCCTCCCGCAGCAGATCGCCCCGCTCATCCCTCCCTAAACTGAGAGCCACTCAAGCAAAGCAGCAGCAGCAGCAGCGGCACCCAGCGACACCCATCCCTCCACTGCCTGTTTCTCCCTTTCCCTCTTTCTCTCTCTCTCTCCCTCTTTCTGTCCTCGCTGTCTCTCGTTTCCTAGCCCTCTCTCACTTTTTCTCTCTCACTCTTTCTCCCTCTCTCGGTCTCTATCAGTCTCTCTTTCCCTCACCTTCTCTCACTCATTCACATCTCTATCTCTCTCTCTCCCTCCTCTGCTTGTCTGTTAGATCCATCATTTCTGTTCTTCAGTCACTGTATGTGCCCAGTTTTGCAGGAGTAAACAACGCGGTGTTTATTTTCAATTACTGTGCTGTGAATTAGAGCAGTGCAGGTGATTTTTTCAGCCTCAGAACCTCCATTCAGATGGGCAGCAGCAGTCCTTCTACTTCTCTCTCTCTCTTTCTCTCTCACTCTCTCTCTCTCTGTTTCTGTCTCGAGGGAAATCTGTTTCTGGTTGGGGGGGGGTTCTTTTTTAGCCGCGGACAAACGCTGCTCTTTTAAAGCCGCCACTCGGCTCCGCTCACAGGAAGCTAAGTGGGAGCACACGTCCCCCTGAGCGTCTTCTTCCTGCCTAATTACCACCGTGGCGAGAGGACATCTACATGTTAGTGCCATCGCGCCGCTGCCGCGCATTACCGCGCTTAGCATGATGGACCCCGTGGCCACTGCCAGGCCCTGGCAAGGACAGCCATGTGCCACGTCACCCCGCATTAGCATACCCACAGGGTGTGTGTGTGGTGTGTGTGAATGTGAATGTGTGCATTTTTGTGTTTGTGAGTGCGTATGTGTGCCTGGTGTGCATGTGTGTGTGTGACTGTGTTTGTGTGTGTGTGTGTGTGTGGAACATCATGCAGGGGGTCACAATGACAGCTGTCAGCCACCTTGTGCCTTCTGCCAAGCCGACCCGTCAGGCTACACTCTTTAAAGCATCGAGAGCTTATTGGAGAACGAGTCCATTTCCCAACAAGTGTGAAAAAGCCTTTGTTCCTGATTTACAGTTCAGTAGATCAGAGTACAGGTCCCAAGATGGAGGCTTCTTCGAGGCTTCATGTCTTTAACAGGACACACATGAGGGAAGCAGTCATGGATTTGGGGATTGTTTTTCGGGGGTTGTTTTTTGCACTTCTGACATGTAAAAATATTTTACTCATGCCTTTTTGGCCTTATTTGCTGTCTCCTGGGGAAAAAAAAGCTGGCCCTGGTACAGCTGTCAGGTGACCCTGATGCCTCGATCGCTGTTTGGGGAAGGAAATCCACCACCAGAAATGCCTGAAAATAGCAAGACATATTCCTAGAAGACATCTCACCTCCTTCCCTGCCCCTCCTTCTCCCTCTCTCCCTCTCTTTCCCGTCTCCTCTCTGTGTTTTTGTGTAAGCGCATACAACACAACACGCTGTGGCATCCTTGACAAAAACAACAGTGACTTCTCCTAGCCTGCCAGTGCTGGCAGCGGTGCAAAGCAAGACGGACATCAAGGACATGGCAGGAGGCTCTGGATCCGGGGCCCTCTCTGTCACGTCCCAGCCCTGCTTGAGTGAAGGCCGAGAGGAGCACTCTGTGCGTGCGTGTGTGTGCGTGCGTGTGTGTGTGTGTGTGCGTGCGTGTGTATGAGAGAGAGAGAGAGAGAGAGAGAGAGAGATGGTGAGAAGAGGGAGGTTTGGGGTGGGGGGTTGAGAGGACCCACATCTCCCCTGTCTAATTGGAAAGGAAATGAGTTGAGCGGGCGGCAAGGATGAAGTCAGTCACACACACACACACACACACACACACAGAGGCAGTGCATTATCCCTGCTTCCCAGGGACCGGGATGCCTGGCTGCCGTCCCTTCTCCTCTCACTCTCGTACGTATGTCAGGTCACCGCCGAGAGAGAAGCCACAACCATCACCCCCCCACACACACACACGCACACGCACACGCACACACACACACACGCACGCACACACACACACACACACACACACACACCTTCTCACTCCGGTTCAAACAGAAGCTCCTTGCCACTGCTGCCACCAAGCTGTCCATCTGATGCTGATTGGCTGCCGGAACCTTGTGGCAGGACGGCGCGGCTGTCAGCAAGTGGTCACAAGGCATTTACTTAGAGACTAGATTCCAATTAGCCTAGAGAAGGGTGTCACCACTATGTGTGTGTGTGTGTGTGTGTGAGAGAGAGAGAGACAGACAGACAGATAGGGAGAGTAGAGGACAGAGAGGCCTTGGACAAGGTGAGAGGAGATGAGCACGCCTGAGCTTTGTCCAAACAACCTGAGCGTTTGGACAGTGAATTGTGATCTGAGCATGTCCACCCTTCAGTAAGCGTGCACACACAAACGTGCACACTCACTCACACACACACACACACATACATACACACACACAGGCATGCACGCATACACACACACGCACAGAGAGAGAGAGAGAGAGAGAGAGAGAGAGAGAGAGAGAGAAAGAGAGAGAAAGACAGCAAATCATCTTATTATCAGGCCACAACAGTTGAATGACTATAGAGATTTTTATGGCAAGGAAGCCAGATGTGCCCTATGAGGAGGAGGAGGAGGAGGCGATGCCAATATAATGCCAATCAATAGTTCACACTCACAGGAGAGAGAGGAGGAATCTACTGGTCCCTGGCTGTCCTGTAATTCCCCCCCCCCACATGTAATTACCGCTGTGGGTGTAGTCTGTGTCCTCCTCTCCTGCTCACGGATGGGAGGTGTCATGTTTTAGGGACAGGATCAGCTCTCCCTCTCCTCCAATCACTCTCTTTTTCTCTCCTCTCTGTGCACCCCCCCCTCTCTTCTCTTGTACTTTTCTCTATCCCCCTTTCTTTTCCTCTCCTCTACCCCTCCACTTCCTTTCTCTTCTCCTTTCTCTCCATCCACCCAATCCCTCGCTCCTTCTCCTCTTTCCTCCGCACCTCTCCCATGTTCTCTCTCTATGCACTTCTCCACACCTTCTCTTTTTCCTCAATCCTTCTCTCCTCTCCTTTCTCCACCTTCCTACTGTATCTGTCAATCCTGCTCCATCTCCACTTCCCTATGCACCACCATTCCTCTCTCCTCTCCCTCATCTTCTCGGTCCTTTCTGTCAACTTCCTCATTCTGTCCCACTCCATCCCTCCATCCCCTTCTCTTGTCTCCACCCCTCTCTTCCTCTCTCCTTCTTCTCTCTATTCACCTTCTTCTCCTCTTTCTCTCCTCTCCCCCCATCTTTAGCCACCACCCCTTTCTCCCTCTCCTCTCCTGTCTCCCACTTCCCTCTCTTCTCTAACCTCCATCCCTCTCTCTCTCACTCCTCTCCTCCGCTCCCCTCCTTAATCACCTTGTGTCTCCCTCTTCCTCCCCTCTTCCGGAAAAGAAAGACCTCCAGCCTTCCTCTCACTCCCTTCTCCTCGGCTTCACTCCCTACACTCCTCTCTCCCTCTCCCTCCATCCATCTCTTCTACCTTTCTCCTCTTCCTCTCTTCTCTGTCCACCTCCACATACACACACATACACAGACACACATACACAGATACACACGTGTGTGTGTGGTGTCAGGCTGGAGCAGCTGGCGGCGTGTTTAACAGGTCGGAGAGATTGGCTGACAGCGGCGTGTCAGGGGACAGCGTCTGGCTGTGGCCCGGGTCACAACACATTTACTTAGTGACACACTTCTAATTAATAGCAACAACTGTGTCACCCACATCACACAGATAGGGCCATGCCGGATGACCCCCTCCTGGAATTACAAACCCCCTCCCCACCTGACCCTCTAACCCCCTCGATCCACCCACCACCACACCTTTATCTTCCCGTTCTCGTTCCCTACCCCCACCCACACCCCCACCCCCCGTTTCTCCCCCTTCACCTTTTATGCGCTCACCCCTCAGTCCTGTGGAGATGGCTACGTCTGGCCCCTCGCAGATTGCCAAATACATCATGCTAGCCGACACCTACTCAAGTGCACAACACGGAGGAGCACATTCGGCCGCCTGTCTTTTGCGCAGAGAATTCAGTGTCTGAGGAAAGAAAAGAGAATTCAAAGAGTCTACAATTCATGATGTGTGGAAATCTGATTAATACATTTTTTTTTTTTTTTTTTTACAATTTTTACAATTTTATAATGTATGGTATGTATACTGTATATATATATATATATATATATATATATATATATATATATATGTTAAATAGTTAAATATAAATATATTTTATTAAATATAAATATATTTTATGATGACAGAAAGTGTGATGTACAGTAGGAAATAAACGATTTAACAAATACATTTGTGCCTCATTTCTCCTTCACTTTACTGAAGAAAAGAAGAAGTGATACACAAAAAGCTCATATTGCATTATTGGAATGTCATAATCATATTGTCATGCATTTCTATTAATAGAACCAGAATGTCACTCCCCCTCGCTTTTTAAACCCTGATGAAAAACCATCTCTTGCTCTTTCTTTCTTTCTTTCTTTCTTTCTTTTTTTCTCGGGGTGAGTGAGGGGTTAATATGGCAGGTAGTTAACACAGCGGAGTAATACGGTGCTGAGCAATAAATACAAGGCCATAGGGTCAAAGGTCATTCCAATTATGTCCTGTGCAGAGGCTGGTTAAGGTGCTTTGATTCCCCTCTTGCTTAGGAGGGGAAGTAGAGTGGAAAGCTTTCTGAATGGACAGTAATTAAGACAAGCATATTTTAATGTTTGAACTTCTGTTAATTATACGGCTTGTTCTGTGAATCTACAGTACAGTACGGAATATTTAAGAGATAACTGAACTAAATATAAATCACTAAAAATAAAAAGAAATGAATGCAGTTGTCACAATGTCAAAGATAGATTGCCCCAAGGAAGATTCAAACACTTCAGTACATGTTCCATCCCAAAACCAGAAGGTGGTCAAAGGAAGCATGGAAACATTTCCCTTGTGTCAGAAAGCAAAGGAATAGCCTATAGTGGGTCTGTGTGTGTGTCCATTTCCTCGTACGACTGACCGACCGCAGTGTTTGTTATATCCTCAGCAGATTCCCTTTGAGCGAACTGCCCACTGTGACATGACACTATCCACTCAGTCAGCCCCCCCCCCCCTTTCCCCCCAAACACCTTTGAAAAGCTTTGAAAAGCCCCCACAGATGTGTCGCAGGAGGCTGCGCTTCCCAGTGTCTCACAATAGGGCAGTGTCTCTTAGTTACTCTTCTCTCCTCTCTCTTCTCACTCCCTCCATCTCCATCTCTGTCCCTCCGTCGGTCTCTGTCTCTGTATCTCCCCTCTCAACATGAAGTGGACCGTGACAGATACTCAGTCACAAACAAAGCGAGGGGAAGATTGCCCAACGTCTGGATCGATAGTGAATTAGCCAGTGCACTGGTTTCACAGTGCAGTGTTTTGGCAGATCGATCCCCCCGTAGCTCCAGGGTACCAAGGGGACGAGGTGGCGTTGGGTGGGGTGGGTGACATCAGCTGAGGAATGTAGGCAAGGGACAAGCGACTTCATGCCACCAGGAAATATACACAGGAATCAGTGCTATTCCATCCTGGTTGGGAATGTCTCTCCCCCTCCTCCCCTCAAACTCCCAGAAGTCCTCAGCAAAGCCTGTCACAGACCACACACACACACACACACACACACGCACACACACAGTACAAACCTTCCCACATACACATGAATGGAGTGATGGTGTGATAGTGGTGTAGTTTATAGGCTTCCTGCTCCACTCTGCTGAGCACGCACACACACACACACACACACACACATACAGTACAAACCCTCCCACATACACATGAATGGAGTGATGGTGTGATAGTGGTGTAGTTTATAGGCTTCCTGCTCCACTCTGCTGAGCCGCTGGGGAGAGCAATACTCCCCCTCCGTCTCCAGTGCTTCAGATAGGTGAGACTTGGGCTGGAGCCGAGCGCTCCACTAAGCAATTCCCATTGTTCATCTCCTCCTCTCATGATCCGGGAGGGGTGAGGGGTGAGGGGGGG
>JASCQY010000002.1:16876973-16897554 GCA_030264315.1 Sardinella tawilis
GTCTGTGTGTGTGTGTGTGTGTGTGTGTGTGAGAGAGAGAGTGAGAGAAAGTCTTACCCTCTGGCTGCGAAGCGTGACTCCAGCTGATTTGAAGTCTGGGAACTTGATGCCAGCTGTTTCAGGAACAGCCTGTCATAAAAGATAGAGACAGAGAGAGACAGAGAGAGAGAGATGAGCAAAAGGGCAACTCAGCTTCCCACTGCAGAATAAAACCTACATACTTTCATACAGAGTTCTCACATCTCAATTTAAGGACAGACATCAGGTAGTTACTCTGTTAAATATGATTCCCACCAAGACAGCAGACAGCCATCAAAATGTGTTTCCCAAAACGTTCTTAGTGCTGAGTAGATCTTAAGTTAGTAAATAACATATGTTAAGATCATCTTAGCACTAAGAACATTTTGGGAAACGCGGCCCAGAATAGATTTGAGTTTGCGTAATGTACATCTGCTGGTGTTACAGAATTCTCTGCGAAGAATTCTCTCTAAACAGATGTAAGGGCATTGTTCCCAAGAAACCACATATTTCTTAATTTTCTTCTCCACCATATTCTAAAATAATTTGATGCAAAATAACGGCAAAAATCGGTATGGGAGGTGGTCAAGAACCTGTCAAATCAGGTAAATCACTCATGCTGAATTTCAAGACTGAATTTTATGCTGAATTCCATGCCAATTCCCAACCCCGACAGTGTAATTTTATCATTTCCACAATAGTTCCACAACTGTGGAATCCTGCAGTTTGTAAGTGGTTCTGGGTGAAGTACCGGTTTCTCTGTCTCGCGTTTCTGCGGTAGCTTCTTCTTGGTGGCTTTGCGCTCGGCGCGGCGCATCTCGGTGGTGGTGTCTGCGGCCGTGATGAGCTTCTGCAGGTCCTGGGCCTTCTTCTCCCGCTCCTTCTTCCTCGTCTCGATCTTCCTCAGCTCCTGGACAAGATACTCTTCTTCTGCCACCTACAGGGGCACAGGAGAGAAACAGAATGGTGTTGCTCCAATGAGTCTGTGAAGATTCTCCCAATGACGGTATACAAACCATATTGGGACCCTGAGACATTTTAAGTTTTCCAATGCTTAATATTCAAAATGAGCAAAAAAAAAATAAAAATTAGTTGTGGGAGGTAAAGTAAAGGCAAAAGTAGTAAATGTAGAATTTTTTTTTTTCTGGTTATTCATCTTAGGAGTTGCTGCCACCTACAGGTGATCCAAAAGCACAGCAGCAAAACTCATCAAAATCCATGACAAATCATGATGTGCACTCATTGCTACTGTGCATATTTTCAATATCTGCACATACTGCAATATTCATTGCAATCAGTGGGAACAGTGGAGTGTGTGTGTGTGTGTCTCACCTGCTCTGGGGTGCGGTTAAAAAGCCTCTCCAGCTGCTCTTTCCTTCGGCGCTCGTGTCCCGCGTCGAAAATGTAGATCTTGGGCTCAGCCCCTGTTGCGGCGCGCACTTTAGTCAGCTTGCCACAGATGTTGTAATAGCGCTCCTTAAGGTCCTCCACTGAGCGTTTCTGTAGGATAAGTCACAGGACAGGCAAGGAAACTATTGAAAGTGTATAATGTAGGTTTCTGTGGTTTCATTTGAAAGGAATTTAGCTTTAAATCTACTCCATAGTTTAACAGCACATACATTTTAGCAATGGGTATACTGTAGTCTTACTCTGTACTGCTGATGGTCATAGCGGTCATGGATGACAATAAAGCGCAGGTCAAATCGTTTACAGAGGTCAAACAGGTGATCCGTCTCCGTCTTAGTCCAGCCATCGTCATGGAGATACATCTGATATTCTTGTTCAGAGTACACTGGCACCTGTACTGTCTGAACACACACAAAAGAGAGACATAGCAGTCAGATGATCCTTGTCCAAGATGAACCCCTGTTTTCTATAATAATCTTAGTAGTTATTTCAGTGAACAGGACTCAAAACTAGCACAAAGTTCATTTCACGGGTAGTTGATAGATTTCAAAAAGTTAATTTTCAGTCCTGTGACTGGGCCTAGAAGTATAGACGCCTCTTCCTTCCCTCCCGAGGCATGAGGGTAACAACAAACCTCTTTGAGAGGTCACCTCCAGATACCGGCTCTCTGGGCTTCTTACCTTGTTGAAGCGAGCAAAAGGGTAGTCCTTGCCTTCCTCTGCCACTCGGCGCCAGTGGTGGAATATGGCTCCGTCCCGACGGGCTGGGTTGGCAAAGGGCATCCACTTCCATGGACGGACTTTCTTACAGCCCAGCTTGGCTTTCACAGTCCTGTATCCCTGAGTGGTGTCACTGGGCAGCAGAGGAGGGGCGTCCCGACTAAAAGAAAAATAGCAATTACATTCTGTTAAATTCTGTAAATTTACATGCATTTATTTATTGGGTACTTTAACCAAAGCATATATATTGCTAAATCGAAGAGGATGTGTGCTGGCTGATAACCCAACTCAGGACACAAGCCTTCTTAGTACATAGTGCTTCACAAACAAATCTATATATTTTTTAATGGATACACTGATGCTGATGACTACTGCTATGTAGTGACAGTTAACATTTGGTTAACACCCAATACCAGAAAAGGCAACAGAATATGAAGAATTATTAGAGATTTGATACTTACTTTTTGTCAGAATAGAGAAGGGCATAAACCTCTCTGTGCATGCCCTCTGGCCGTTTGAATGTTAGTGTTTCTGTCGTTTTCTTCACCTTTTTCTACATTAGGAAAAGAAAAATTAAATAAAATCATTGAAAATTATCGTGCGACCGATGACGCCAAAAAAAAAGGTCAGGTAAAGTATAGCAAGTATAGCAAGAGTGGGATGTGAATGTCCCCGACAACGGCAGTTCTTCGATCTTCCTTCTACTTACCTTGTCAGAGTTTATGATGTCTTTCTTACTGATGGGTCCAGCATCATTGTCTCCTCCTGCCAGTTCCAGGATATCCCTCACATCAGCACCGGTTGCCATGATGTTTAGGCACTACACAGTCAAACAAGGTTTTTCAAAATGACATAACGTTACTTGATAACTTACCATTACGGCACTATAAAACGAAGTCTATAGGTTCTAATACGAAGACAGACCCGTAACCCATTAATAAATCCACGAGAAACATTTATGGCCGTCTATCGTCTATGGTCAAGTACCTGACTTACAGTAAATAAAGTCAAAACAATAACGTTACAACGTCAAAAGGTATCGCGACTGCTGGCTACCACTGTGTTAACCATAGACAGTGAGTTAGCGGGCGTGCTAATGTTCACCGGCAGGGTGGGATTTCTGGCATGTAAATATAAGACGCCTTACAAATGAGTATATCAACGAAGAAGTTACACGTATTCCTCAAGTTGTAAGCGGAACATTACACCGATCAATAAACAGAACAAAGCAATAACGCTGTAATACAACTGCGATAGCTAACAGGTAACGTTAAAATAGCCGAGTCCTAGCTTCGCGGCTAAAACATTCGCGGGTAAACACATGCTCTGACAATATACCGACATAGATTTACATGTAATCCATTTTATGCTTGAATCAAACTTTGCCGTCCTGTTTACCTGTCCAGTTGAGCCTTATTCTGTAGTTTACCTGCCCCGATTTTAATTTGTACTTGATTAGCTTAGCTAGTTTACAGCACTCTTCATTGATACAATGCAAACCAGTATTTCTTTGGTTTAAAGTGGCGCATTGAACTCACCCTATCGCCCTCTGGTGGCGTGGCGTATCATTATAGCAAAATTATGTCGGTGATGAGACTTCTTCTTGCGTTTATTTGACAAAGGTATTTGGGTATTGTTTGTAGTTATAAAACGTACAGGTATCTTTTCAATAACATTCTTCGGTGTTTACTGATTGTCAAATAAATCTTTATTGGCAAACAGTTTCAATGCACCGAACCAGTGCAGCCAAAACAACATGGCAATCTGAACATTCCCAATATCTTCAAAGAAAGAAATCTGTGCAGACAGCAGACTGAAAAAAATTAAATATTGTAACAGCCAAAAAAGTTTTGCTTACATGCACTGATGTCTTATTGTCATAAGCTTTTCCCTCATATCACAAAGGCAATTTATAAATACGAATGAAGCTTATTTCAAATACGGATCTTGTTTGAAAAAGAAATACTCAGCCAATACACTGTATCCTTGCAGTAAAATAAACTGAAACTCTAGGTTCAAACTAACCATTGAATTTAC
The DNA here is from genome assembly GCA_030264315.1 of Sardinella tawilis. Classification (NCBI taxonomy): domain Eukaryota; kingdom Metazoa; phylum Chordata; class Actinopteri; order Clupeiformes; family Clupeidae; genus Sardinella; species Sardinella tawilis. The sequence continues at coordinate 16,881,155 of JASCQY010000002.1, forward strand.
AAACCTATATGCAAAAATTAAGATGATTTATTAAAAGTATTTTTTAAATAAATAGCATAAAACCCATTGTTTTACTGGCTACAGTGAAAGGTCTGTCTTCTTTAAAACACACATTTTCAGTTACACCCTGTCACTTACTGTATGTAAACAAAAACACAGCTGTTTACATAAGCTAAGCATAACAGTCCATAAAGTGACAATAATTTTTTCTTCAACATAAATTAGATTTGGACTTTGCAGAATGTGGAGCTGGCAAACTAGGTTATTCTTGACAAATGTAATGTGCTACTAAAATCCTTTTTGCTATAAACACAATTGTGCAGCACTTTCTTAGAACATGCTAAATCCATGTTAGAAATACAACAGCATCAAAATAGAATAAAAAGACAAAGTGAAAAGCATTCAAAGATCTCACAAACACATTCACATTTTCACATTTTAAAGCAATTCCCGGTTGAAAACTCAGGGCCGCGCCCCAGAAGTCTCCTACTGCAGTAGCGGGACCTTAGCCTTGGTTCGGATGTGGTCACGCTTGACCTCACGCTCCCGAAGGAAGGCCTGCAGCTTGTCAGTAGAGAAGCAGACCACAGAGTCTCTGGGTCTGGCCGCGACACGGGCCTCTCCACGAACCCATGGGTTCTGAAGGCACTCCCCAGCTGAGGGTCTCCCCCTGCAGAGAGGCAGACACAAGACACAGCCTTTTATATCTCACATTTTATCAGTCAATCAATCAATCTATCAATCTATCTACAGTATTTTGTCATGCATATATTCCACACCTTAAAGGTGCACTATGAGATCCTGAACAATGCCACTTCTGTTGATGTTCCACATAAACAAATAAAACACTACTCTCAAATTCATACTACTACAGTAAATCAACTTTTGTTACTGTCCCCCACACATATGTGCATGCTCTCTAATTCCCATCTCCTCCCCTAACCATCTTATTGGTGTTTGCCTGAAATGTGGTTTGTTATGTTTTGGTGCACAGCCTGTGCCCTAGTGTTTGTTTGATGTTTTACAGCCCCTATGTTGTTTCCAGAGACCGGACTTTTTCACAGTATTCAGAGGGCAGGCAACAAGCTGATCAAGAGGAGATGCCTACAATTTTAAACAAAAATGAAATTGCACTAAAAGCCATGCAAGATCTCCTAGTTCACCTTTAAACACTTTCATTAAAAGCAACTTTCATCCAACACAGTGCAGACAGACATTCAAGAATGTCGAGACACACATACGGTACAGGCAGACATATAGACAGACAGAGAGAAAGGCAGCCAGCCGGCCGGACAGATTTACAGTACTTCCTCAGCATCGGTATATCATCGCCGTGTGAGAGTAGTGAGCCCAGGGCTCCAACCAGCGTTGAGCAACAGGAACAAAGCAGTGATGAGGACACATACTGTATGCTGTGCCGAGACACTAAAAAAGCCAGCGGCTGACACTTGGGGGGGGGGGGCCTCCTGGCACCCATCTCAAGCTCAAGATCAACAGAGCACTACATTGCAGAGCTATATAGTGTGCAATGAAGTTGAAATACAACCACTTCTGTGCCTGCTGCAATACAATTTGGATGAGGTCTGACAATAGCACGATGCACTCTGGCAGGATTCAAACCCCTTTCATCTTTGTGACAGCATGTGCCTCTATGTAGCCTATTATTTACACATGGCCATTCTGCAACCAGACCTAGAAATGCATTTTGGTGGTATAATGTAATGTTACTTCCAAAATATTTTTCAGTATTTCAGTAAATCCTGTTTTATGCTCATTGGAATGTGAGCCACCACTCTTTTTAGGAATAGCGACAGTGAGTCTGCTTTGATTATGGTCGAACTCTCAGTACTCCACCACATGAATAAAAACAATTAATAAAATGTAATTTTTAAATGGTTTTTTTTTTCTCCCAAATCCCACAAGGAATGGCATTTCATTTTTGAAATCTGAATTTAAGTAGCAAACCAATAAGTCTAATAAAAAAGTGTTTGATATAATAATGTTCTCAGTATTTGAGCTTTTCATCAAACTGGCTATACCCCCATGATGCTAATGTATGGTGAAAGCTATTGTAATTAATACCCCATACCGAAGCCAGTTTGCACATCTGGAATTGGTAGTTGAGACGTGCAGAGTCACCAAAGACAGCCACATGGAGCCGACTCATCAATGTGTGTGAGAAAGACCAGTCCTGTGGAATTAACATGGTGTCTCCACAGAAATGTGTGTGTGTGTGCGTGTGTGTGTGTGTGTTTATGTGCATGTGTCTGCACGAGTTTGTATGTTTGTGTGCGTGTTTGTGCATGCGTGTATTTGTTTGTGTATGTGTGTGTGTGTGCGTGCATGTGATTGTGTACTGGGATATGTCTGCTCACCAGGCTTTGTGATTGAGTGTGCTCTTCATGAAGTTAATGGCTCCCTCCGATAGGCCTGGGTAGCAGCGGCCAAACTGGATCTTGCCCTTCTTGATGTTGCGGTCCCTTTCCCAGTTCAGGTCGGCATGAAACGGGCTGTCTGCGCTGAGCCTGAGCACATTGTATGGGAACACCGTGAGATGACGTGCGTCTGCGGTGACTTAGACGAGGTGTCGCTGCTATGCTGTCATGGCCACAGTGTGCCAGTAAGGGGCCATTGTTGAGCACACACACTGCTTAGCTTCTCCCATGACATCATTTCGTTGCTCTTTGCCAGGTGTTCAGACGTTTATGCTTTTTATTACAAAATATGACAGCTTAAAATATTAAAATGCTTTAAAAAAAGTGCAATGATTGTCAACATGGCGCTATGCTGACAGAAAAAGGATTAACCTTTGAAAAGTACTTCTAGTGGTAAATTCAGATTGAAGACATACTCACATGATGAAAGCCAACACACCAATCGCCCAGATATCCGTTTCAGGTCCAACTCCTTGGCCTTCCAAGATTTCAGGAGCTTTGGGAAGGACAATGTAAACTGACAAAAACATAACAGATAAAATGTATCCTTAAAAAATATGATAATTTGTCATTCTTTGGACTCCACCTTTTGTAGATCCATTGCTCAGTGCAGTGAACTTAAATATACACTCTTATATTGTATACTGTATAGGCATTTCTGAACCTATACAGTACATGTATATGCCTACAAATACATATACATGGATATACATACATACATGCATACACACATCCATACACTGTACACATCCATACATGTACACACATTCTGTACATTCATAGAGAAAGACAGGCAGAAAGACAGACAAAAGTTAGCATCAGACTACTGTATGTTGTATGAGTCATGTGGAGATATTGAGTCATTAAGATGTCAGTGTTAACAAGTATAGTATTTAGTAGTATAAAGTCTAGATGGGATGTAATTCACAAAACAGTTAGACAGTATTCTTTGGCTTTAACTACATATTATATCAATATCAAAGTGCAAGTTCTTTTTAATATCTGTTTTATAACAGATCTTTGGATAAAATATTAAACCTGTTAAGAAAGGGTCTTTCAAGCTGTATGAGATGTGTGTGTGAGTGTGCATGTGTGTGTGTGAGAAAGAGAGAGAGAGAGAGAGAGAGAGAAAGAGGGAAAGAGAGAGAGAAAGTGAGTGTGTGTGTGTGTGTGTGTGTCTGCTTGTGTCACATGACTTTCCTCACCCTTGCTCTCTGTTAGCTCCTTGAGGTGCTCTACGTTGACAGCCTGGCCCAGCGTGTAGAGCTGCGCCGAGCCCAGGTCCACGATCTTCACCACGTTGCCGTCTGTGACCAGCATGTTGTCTGACTTGAGGTCCAGGTGCATCATGCGGCGGCTGTGCAGGTAGTCCACGGCGCTCAGGATCTGCACCAGCAGCTCACTCACATCCGTCTCTGCATAGGCTTCCCTGAAGCACAGGAGGCACAGCGGACATAATTACCATGGACCTTAAAGACTAGCAGGGCTTTCATGTTTACAGGTCATTGAGCCTTCAGTCAGAGTAAATGTCAATGGTGACTGCCAGCCTGTTCCGTCTACTGCAGGCATGGCCAGACAGTGTGATTTCTGCACATCATGCCTTGACATTTGGAGGTGAAGTGTAAGTGACGCACACCCCTCAAGATAGCAGCTGACTCTTAAAACAGATACACAGGATATTATTAGATCCATGCTTGACCCATGCTGAGATGTACGTAGGCCGGGCTCAAGCCAGAACTGGACCGGCACTGGGCAAGAACTGAGCCACATTTGAGCCAAATCCTATCCAGATTAATGCCAGATCTGTTCTGCAACCTGACTGCTATCCCATTCCATTGCTGACACTATGCTGTGCTGTCTGTGGCTTGCCTCTCGGCCAGGTTGTACAGGAGCTCCCGTCCAGCACACAGCTCCTCCAGGAGCACTAGGTAGTCGGGGCTGATGATGGCCGAGTGGAGCTGCACCACGTGGGGGTGATTGAGCCTCTTGAGCAGCTGGTACTCCCGCAGGACCAGCTGCCGCTGCTCGGCCCGGTAGGGCGTGATCTTAGCCGCCAGGTACTGCTGGCTCTGCTCCTCACGGCACTGGGCCACCACACTGAAGCGCCCCCTAGTGGAGAGAACAGTAGCACATTTTTCAAATCCAGTAAAGGGGTGGAATATTGTTTTGAATTGTATGTATTCTCTGATATTACAATAGAATATGTTCAACTTTGATTTATCAAAAATAAGCTAAAATGCAGTTGAACAAACGCAATGAAAAACTTGTACTTATATTTACTCATCACTACACGATGTTAATAAAAGCCTGATGAAGAATTCAGAAGTATGTGTCAGTTTGCACTGTTTCAGTGTTTCAGTTTTGATATATTGTAGATTATTTTTAATACAGCGGCAAGATGAAAGGATATTCCTGAGTTTGATAAAGAGGGGTAGGGTAATGCTGAATCACCGTGCTAACGTTGCTATCTGAATGAATATGCTAGTGAACTGATCAGCATTAGGCTACACTGAATACTCAAAGGAGATGTCATGTCAAAAATGTGTGGAAACGGGGTGTCCTAACATATAAAATAGTCATAAAATGAGTATAATGACTTTGTTTCATACCTGTTGATCTCAGAGAGGAAAGAGTAGACCTTGTGGACCCCCTGGCCCCCTGTCACAATGACCTTTGACCTGAGCGATTCCTTTTGAATGAGAGGAATGTGGGAGTCTGGAGAGAAGAGAGAGAATTTAAGCACCTGTCATGGGGCATTCATTGTGGTCAAGCTTAATGCCACTTAAAAGATTATTTTTTTATGCTACAGTTAGATGACTTTCACTTAAGGAGGATTTTCATTATGTTAGCTTACTGCCAACTTTCTTCCCTTCTTACTACTTCATCTTGTTAAGCTGGCTTGAAAAGCCAACTTACTCCTTTCTTCTCAGTATTTAGGCTTGTTATTTTAGGCTTTTCTTAAACTTCTGAACGCTATCTCCTCCCACAGAATTCTACAAGCACCAAACCTGGCACATTAGTTTCCACTCAGTAGACGGCACGGGCAGTTGCACCGATATTCTTACCTTCATTAAAAAAATGTCACATTATAAAACAAGGCGTTCAGATATTCTTAGTATTCTGTGTATGGTGATGTAATGTTCTACTGGCTGAGGATCATAGACAAATCTTAGCCTTTGAACTCTAACGACTCCCTTAAAGCAACACTATGCACTTTTTGGTGTAAAACCAGTGAACTAGCTACGTAAAAGGCAGACACACCTTCCGTTCTTTTTTCAGAATCTTACTGGCACTGATAGAAGTTGCCACGGTACAGTAAGTGGTGTTACAGCCAAAAATGTCAGCTGTAAAGGTTTTTTTTTTTTATTATTTTGAGGTGGTTACCTACCATCCATCCAGAACTGCACAGCACATATTCTGGATGGCTGGTGAAAATCCTGTTGCAACTGGTGTTTATCCACCTTTCACATGACCAGCTAACCAAATTAAACTGGAGATGGTACCAAAACCAAAAATATCATCTGACTAAAAGGGTACTTCAAATAGCGATGAAAAGTGACATATTGTTACATTAAATTCTCTTCTATTAATTCTCCACATTTAACCATGCATATGGTTACTACAACAGTGGCGTTCTCCATTAGGCTGCCTTTGCTCAAGAAGCGGCACTGATGCTTGCTTGTACACATACGGCGCACACTTCTAATGCACTTCTAATGCTCCTAATGCCTCTGCCTAAAGCCCCCTGTTTGTTTGAAGTCCAGGCCTTGCCTTCATGTTGGACCACCATGAAGGCCAGGATTGAGGGATCACTGAAGGGCCCGGCTCCTGTGCTAGTGACGCAGCCAACTCTGAACACGTAGCCCGGCCCCTTGGGTAGCGAGGTGACCGTGTGGCAGCTATCAGTTATGTTGTCTGCCAGTAGCTTCCACTCCACCACACCACCTGTAGGCAAAGAGATTATCAGTGTATCATCGTTTCATACCTACCTCACCTAGAGAGTGTCACACAGAGATTGTCAGTACAGATTGTATTACAATGGATTACAAATGACACGAGGCTAAACATGCTAACAGTGTGACCTATGTATTTCTGCTGCATCTGCATCACTGTATTGTGGTGGTAGTGGAGGGTTATACTATTTGAAGAGCGCAGCTGCATGAACCAGTAAGCAGCACTTGCACGACTACTACTGAAAATCTCAGACGTCTACCTGCCACTCCATACTGAAAGGTTCTGCAGGTTAAAGTGTGTTTACCTGCAGCGCTATACTGTAAGCAGCAGGTTAAAGTGTGTTTACCTGCAGTGCTGTGCTGTATGCAGTAGGTGAAGTCTTCGCTGGACTTGACAGGTCTCCACACCAGTAAAACACCTCCTCCTGCCAGCTGGTGCACATCTGGCCTGGCTGGCCGGACTGCCACCTCTGGCGGACACAGGGTGGAAACAGACTGTGAGACTGACCTGATACGTACGTATAACTCGGTGTTTATATTATTTACTTGTGAATTGAATGAGGATTCTTGTCCACATTCTTATTGTAACGTGTATATTTTGAATCACCTTTGCTTTTCTTGAAGGTGGGGACTTTGATGGACTTAAGGAGCTGTGCAGCCTTCTTCTGGGGGCTGCTGGGGGCGGAGGCCGACTGCGCGGGCGTCTTAGGGGTGCGCGACTTCTCTACGAGCACCGGAGAGGGACCTTTGTAAATGGGCCCTAAAAGACCACACGGATTATTGCGGATTATTATGGTAGCTTCAAACATTGACATTTACACTAATGTATACATTTCCCCCCCCCTAAAAGACCATTAATCCCTCTATTCCATGTCAAGAGACATTTAGATACAGTACATTTTTATTATTATTGTTTGTGATATTCTTGTAGTTATCATTATTGTTGACATTAAGAGGTTAATCGCTCACCGCCTTTCTTTTCCTCTTTGCTGGACTGCCTGGTGAAGAGCTTGGTGAGGCTGGAGGCTGAGGCCCTCATCTTCTTCTTCAGGGTGAGCATGGGGCTCTTTGGCGCCCCCTGGTCCCCTTCTCGGTGCTTCCTGTCCACCCCCTCTGGCTGGGAGGATGATTGGCCAGTCCAGGACTGCCTGCGGAACAGCTTCATGAGGCCGATCTTGGGGGACTTGCCGCTGGGCGCCTTGACCTCCAGGGCCGGGGCCGAGGCGTGCCTCTGGAGGATCTCGCGGTTGCCTGGGATGGCGATGGGGGCCGACTGGTCCGAGAGTCGCGAGGCGCTGCGCTTCAGGGAGAGGTCGCCTCGCTCTACCTGTAGGCTGAGCCTCGATCCGAACCTCCGGCTCGGGGGCGTTGGGGGCTTGCGAGTTTCCCCATCCTCTTCCTCCTCATCGGAGCCGTGCAGGAAAGATGAAGGCGAAGCCATTCCAGTGGAAGACGCTGGTCTCCTGGAAGCAGTGAGGCGACTTGCGGCAAAGTCATCGAGGGAACCTGCTCTGCTGGACACCTCAGAGCTCGGTTCTAAAATATAAGACTCGGCGAGAGAAGCCTGGGAACCGCTGAGGTTCTCCCTGCTAGCCGGAGGCGCAGACCCGTCGCGGGACATCCGACGTCTCCTCACAGGGACCTGGGGTCGGCTCTCAGGGACGCTCTCCTCCTCCTCCTTTGACTCCCCCTCGTCCGTCCCTTGTGTCCTGGGCTTCACTTTGGCTACCACACTCTTCCTCCTCCCCCGGTCGCTCGGCACCGCCGCCGCTTGTGGTGATGCGCTCAGCTGCGCCTCTGCTACCCCCTTCTCCTCCTCGTCCGTGAACTCATCCTTATGGCTGAACGCTGTATCCTCCTCCTCTTCCTCCTCCTCGCCCGGCTCACGAACCCCGGCGGAGGCCGGCGACCTTCTGGTGGACTCGTCCAGGGACCGGCTCCTCCGCTGGTGCGGGAGCGGGTGCGTGAGGCTGACGCCACTGTCGAACGAGCAGGACTTGAGCATGGAAGAGTGAATCGACCCCCTGCGCTGGCCGCGGGCGCCCCCTTCCCCGCCGCCGCCTCCTACGCCTCCGCCGCCCTCGGGCGCGTCCTCCACGTACTCGATGAGCGGCTCGTTGAGGCGTCCCGACAGGCTGGAGCGGAGAGGCTTGCGTCCGCGCTCCTGTTTGCGCGTGGCCCCGTGCAGCTTGTCCCGCAGCAGCATGTGTCGTGCCGACATGGGCGACAGCTGCTGCGAGCTGCTGTAGAAGGTGCTGCGGATGAGGCGGCCGCGCGGGATGATGTGGCTCTCGCTGCCCGCCGAGCTCTCGTCGCCCTCCGACAGGCACAGCGATGGGCTGCTGCTGCCGCCGCCGCCGCCGCCTCCCCGATGAAGCTGCTCGCTGGTTTTACCGGTGGGGAACACCAGCGCCCCCCGCTTGCCTTCCCCAGCCCTCGCCAAAATCAGCTCCTCTTCGTCATCGAGCCTGGCGCGGCCCAGCTCCTCCAGCGTCCGTCCCCTCTCGGAGACGTGCGCGTGGGGGTCGTACTCCCCTTCCTCTTCCATCTCTTCGTCCTCCAGCTCCTCCTCGTCCTCCTCGTCTTCATCCTCGTCCCAGTCCTCGTCCTCGGGGCTGAAGTGCTGGAAGCACTCCCAGGCGTCTGCCTCGTCGTACTCGGAGGAGGAGCCGCTGCTCGGGGAGGTGCTGCTGGGCTCCTGGGGCTCACGTGGTGCCGTGACCGACACCTCCTCCGGTGGAGCGTCCAACAGGTCGGCGATGGGCCTCAGGGTGAGCACAGAGCCCAGGCACGTGAGAGAGTGCTGCAACCACACAGGGGAACACCAGTAGACTGCATTATACAGCACACCTTTATACAACTAGACAGCTAAGCAACTAGAGAAGGATGGGCTTGAAGAAGGATAAAAATTATAAAAAAACTGATTAAAAAAGGAACTTGACAATATACATAAACAGTATATACAGTACAGTACTGCAGTGACTTCATTGTTCAAGCTCTGAAAAGATACATTTAACAAACAAACCAAATCAAGGGTGTCTGCCTTACCTGCCACTTCCTCCTGGAGATAAAAGATCTCAGATTCTTTGTGTTTATGTCTCCAATTTCCTCATCAGCACATTCACCCTGTAACCAAGTTACATACACGTTCAGCCTGGCAGTGATGGCAGTGAATTGTCAAAAAATAGATACTACTAAGGCCAAGGCAATTCCGGGGACTTACCAAAAACCACTTGTGAGACAAGCATTCGGAGGCTGATGGTCGCATTCTAAGAAAAAAAAAACATTTTCTTTATCCATTTCTTACAAAATTAGCATAGGTCATACTATATATATATATACAGTACTGTATATATGGCTATACTTCTTAATCATACGTTAAGAATATAAACAGAAACACCCCTCACACACATACATACACACATACATAGAAGGAGCCTCGGACTTACTCTGGAAGTGGCTGGAGAACTTTCCGGAGGAAATCCTGGGCCTCCGGACTCCTGCATGTCAGCTCAGGGGTGTCCCAAAACAGAGTTCCCTCAGCAACTCTCATGAGGGTTGCCCGATCATTCTCCCCAAAAAACGGGCAATGGCATGTCAGACTGCACAGACATGACAACAGACCATCAGAGACTAACCAAATGATGTCTAATGAGGACACCATGAACATGACTTCAAGAACTAAATCACTAGAAAAGATCAAATGGGATTACACAAATTATGCATGAGGACCCACATTATCCTTACGTTACATTACTGGGACAGAAGATTATGCTATAAGTTATTTATGTTCTTCTTTGCCCCTGTTGCTCTTAGGTGCTCCTTGCTGTAAGGCACCCAGAGGCAACACTATTGTTAAAGGAGCAGTATAAATAAAATTGAATTGATTATATGTTTTAATGGTCATGTATTGTGTGTTCCTCTGTCTTCCACTGTTTTGCACTTACCACAAATAAGCCACAACACCCAGAGACCTGACAGAGAGGAGCACAAGTAAGTTAATTCTGAGGCCTAGAGAGCTGTCTGCTTTGCTTTCATGTGATCATTTAGTATTTACTCATGAGAAAAAGATCATTTTACCAAATGTCGGTTCCTGTGGTCACAGGTTCTTGGTGGACTACTTCTGGTGCCACAAACTCTGGGGTTCCGTATTTGCTGTACTGGTGCCTGGAGGAGTCGATCTCCTGGCAGAACCCAAAGTCACAGATCTTCACCTCCTCTCTGGCTGGAGACACCATCAGGAGGTTGTCAGTCTGGAGGGAGAATGACAAGGTTATAGGTGAATACTACAGTACATGAAGGACTCGGAGTGCGTGTTTAACTCACTTAGTGTGAATTTGAGTCCCTTTTTTCAGTTTTGAATAATACAGTACAGTATAACGTAGTGATAAAAGATGAAACTCACCTTAATATCCAAATGCATGATGTTTAGGCTGTGGATATGAGCAATACCCTCCAGAATTTGCTGAATAAACATCTGAACCTAATAGCACCCAGATTAAAAAATATATATTATTGTCATCATCAGATTATCAATTAGCAATCAGATAATCAGACTATCATTGGCTTACATTAGAGTAATCATTTAAAATAGAGTTTAAAACAGTAAAAAATCAGATCAATAAATTGAATCAAAAGCCTTTTACCTCTGTTTCCCTTACAGATGCTTTCATCAGTAGATGATCAAGAATTCCCTGAGAAGAACACCTGTAAGTAATAACAAATGACCTGAAACACACCTGTCACGTTTGCCATATCACTTTTCTGACATGGACATAAACTGCACATTGACAGAAAACAGAAGGTTGTATTTCATGTACATTTCTGTGACCAGAACCAGAGTGCGTCGGGTGACGAAGAAGTCCAGGAGGCAGGCCACCCTGGGGTGGGCGATGCGAGAGAGCAGGTCTCTCTCCTGGAAGGCTCTGGTCCTTGTGCTGCTCTTTAGAGGCAAGAACTTGGCAGCGAAAGGCTCTCCCGTCCCCCGGTGAGTCACCTTCTTCACCACCCCAAACGTGCCCCTGTGCCACAGAGAGAGAATAGAGCTAAATACAGCACTGCTGTGTGTGGGGAGGGTCAAGTATATCATTAGCCTTGACCCCCATTCTTCTGTCATCAGAGATGTAGACTATTTAGACTACTGCATCATTTGTATTTAATGTATTTAATGCATAATATACATGTACATAATGTGAGATGTATAACTTACCATAACACTATGTGCCTAGTCTACCAGTTACAGTAGACTACTGACATTACACTGAGCTCCAACCAAACCCTTCAGCCAAACTTTACTTTCATAAGAGGAACACCTTACACCCAGTAAGCCATGTGAGACCAAAATGCTCAAGGAAAGATGTGAATCCACTTGCCTTCCAATCTCATCATGGACGTCATAGACTGAGAGCAGCTTTCGTCTGCCCAGTTCTACTTCCATCCCCTCCAGCGTGGCCACCTCTGGGACTGCGTTAGACAATTGGACAATATTAGAAAGAAATAATATTAGAACATTAGAAAGGAATAATATTATTTCACTACAGCATGATGAACAATTATTGACTTCACCATAGGTCTTTTTTCAGGTAAACTTTAATTTAGGTACAGTAGCTGTCTATGGTCCTTTGCATTAACTTGAGAAACTCTAAAAAAAGAATAGTTTCTATTTTTAGTGTCTACTTGTGCGTGTCATGAAAGTCTACAGTATGTAGAAAATATATTTTACAAGTTCATACTGTATATCATTGGACAAATACAGAAACTTTGAAATAAATTGAGTGATTTTAAGTTGCTGTCCAGTAGATACAGTAGACGACCCCTTAAGCCCGGCCATACCCTCTGACTCCAGGGTGAGCTGGGCATGGCAGTCCACCAGGCCGGTGCTGTTCTCCGCCTCACAGGTATAAGTGCCGCAGTCCTCCGCCGTCACACTCGAGATGTTCAGAGAGCTCCGCGCCCCAAAGAACACCAGCTCCACATTATCATTAGGTATCACCTCTGCCCCATCCTTCACAGACAGACACAAAGCATGATCAACACACACATATGACAAAAGCCTATCAGGGGGAACCATGGAGCTACAGAATTTTAGCTGTATGTGATGTCTATGGTCTTTCTTGATGTTACCCTATTAACAAGTAGTCAAAGAGAATTACACATCTATTTACTGTAAGCAATAAGCCCAGAGAGGCCGTTCTATATCGTGAATATAGCACAACTGAGGGGTGTGATACGACACGAGGCGCAGCCAAGCTGAACGCAAAAACGCAGCCAATGTAGTTTTTCAATGGCGCAGCAATATAGAATGAAATGCGGTCTCAGCCATGGTGGAATATACAGTACAACGGCATCAAACGCGATTCAACCAATCATAATCAAGGACCGGAGCTGTTCATTTTAGAAAAAAAAATAATATTAACTTGTATTATATACGATATTTAGAGAGGTGCAGAAATGTTGCAGAAGGTCATGTTCATGTTATGGAGGCTACAGAATGCCTGAACTCCATACGGTATGAATAAAGTATCAATCTATATTCTAATATAGATTGATACTAATCTATGGTATTAATCTGCAATCTTGTGAAAGATGGCCCTATTGTACATGTTATTTACTTTTAACCAGTAAATCTCTGGTTGAGGCTGTCCTGTGATGATGGTAGTGAAGCTGACAGGCTGCCCAAGTTTGACACACTGATCCTCTATGGGAACTTGGATGGAGGGAGGGTCTGAAAAAAACAAACAAAACATTATACGGTTGACTTGTTCGGCACAACGTTTTGCTACAGTTTCTTATGTATCTCTGCACGACTTGGAAAATGTAATGCAACATTTTGTCGTTTTGTGCTTCCTCAAATAGTTCAGCCACACATACAGTATAGCACACACCTGTCTCCATTTCATCCTCTTCCTCTGTGACCGCGACTGTCTCTTGTTTTCTCTGTACCGGTTCAGCCTTTTTGGACCCAGTTTCAGCCTTTTTCGGAGCCACCGCTTCAACCTTTTTCGGAGCTACGTCCTTCTTCTGCTTGGGCCCAGCACCCTCTGTGGTTGCAGTAGCTCTTCATAGACAACAGAGAAGCAAACAGTTACTGTTTTATAACACATCCCCTCACAGGAGAGCGGACAAAATAAGATTCACAATGAAGTCTAAAGACTCGCCACCATGGCAAAAAAAGGTTTTTAAAAAAGTTCCCTCTTCGTCCACACACTCACGGTTCTGCGTAGCCGGGCTGGAAGAGACTCTGGAACCAGTTCTTTACCAGGGAACCTGACCAGGTGTCTGCCTCTGGCTCTGATTCTGCAAAATTAGACATCATCACTCACCACCTTATAGTGGTGACAGCTAAAGATAAGACCACCTCACACTTTTAAGTGGACTTATTTTTGTTTGCTCTGGCCCTCTTTGTTCCTTGTGCAAACATAATCATTATTACTATACTTGTATACTTTGCTTTTTTGCACAGCACATTTACTACAACTACTATACATCTGTGTATGAAATGTACTATAGAAATAAACCTGCCTTGCTCTGCAATTAGTTACATTTATTTATCAATTAATTTCTTAACATTATCCCTTTCATCCAACTACCCAATATCCTGAACATACAGTATTTTAAAATTTAATTTGAGCTCAACAGACAACTACTGTACCTGACATTAGCACTTTAACCTGCATAATCACCAACCTGCATCATTTAGCAGTTGAAACAGTAAAAGACAGACTTACCTCTGGTAATATTGGCTCAAAGCAGTGCAAGTGTCATGAGGCACAAGTAACATCAGCAGACACTCAAGGAGTCACAAACATTAAACTGCCTGTGCTTTAATCACTGTAAGGGGTGCCAGGCACAAGACTTCTTTTGGGGAGGCCCAGCAGGGCCCAGCTCCAGTCCAAGCACATTGCCAGGGTAGGGTGAGACAGAGAGGGTATATGGACACGGGGACAAGTGGTAGACATGCGCCAGCTTGGGACAGGAGTGACAGGACAGACACGTACAACATGCACCAGGTGTGTGAGAATGAGTACGTGTGTGTGTGTGTGTGTGAGAGAGTGAGTGAGTGAGAGAGTAAGTTTGTGAGTGTGTGTGCATGTGTGTGTGTGAGTGTGTGTGTCAGGTCTACAGCCCCACAGAATGACACACTTACATGAGGATGGGTCGGTTTGTCTCTTTAGTCTCCTGTTCTGGGACTAAAAGAAGAAGGAAGTCGCATGGAGAGGAATGGCATTAGACAGGCGGTGGGTGGTCACATGGGGTGGGGGTTCACATGATTGACTTGAGTCCAAAAGCTACTGATCAACCACTTATAAGGCATAAGTGTATCCCCTGGCTCTTGAGAATGATGAATGGCGACAGTCATGTGATGACACCTCTGTCATAATGGAGTGTAATGAATCTCTTGAACACAAAGAGATCCAGTTAGAAGTTGATTCTCGAGCTGCTCTTACCCGATAGTCTGGAGTTCTTCCAAACACGCTTCCTGTTGAGCAAACTCACCAAGTGCTGTCATTTGGAAGATGGAGAAAATTCGGTACAACATAGACCGCTTAGCAAACCCACAGCAAACCGGCAGCTAACTTAATGGGGCTGAAATTGAGCTTTGGCCCCTGTGCAGCTAGTGTTAGCTGCTGGTTCACTGTTTGGTTGATGTTGTTCCAAAGTTTCTTGTTCTTCTTCCTACAGACAGAACTCAGTGAGCTTAAACAACAGGGCTACTGTATGTTGAGGGTTGAAATCCTCTAGACTTTTTTCTTTATTAGGCCTGGATCAGCTTTTGAATCAACTCCTATCTGGAGTGTTACCTGAGACATGGGCACAATCTACTGACATGTATGAACATGAACACAATACAATGGACACACACTACTATAGTTGTACACTATAGTTGAACTACTGTACACACAAGTGACTTGGTTGTTTGGACTGAATGACATTCAGATCCTAGTGAAATACCAGAATGAGATGAGACTATATGAGATCCAGAGAGAAATGGTTACAATGATAACGATTTAATGACGACCTTACATTAAATGATCTATGACAAGTGAGTGATGGACTGTTTGTGGAAAGTATGAAAAGCTTTTGGATATCCAACCATGATCAGCCACATCGAGGGGAAATGATTCGATAGAGTCCAATTCCTGATCCAGAAATTGGATGTTTTAGGAGAAAAGGAAACAAAAGGAAAAGTAGCCAGGCAAAACCAACCGAAAATAAAATGAAGGTTTCTTTCATTAATATGTAATGAAATAAATGCTCACAGTGATTGGAAGGCGGCCACTGTTGTTGTGGTGTGTTGTTTATGGTTTTCACAAAAACAAAACAGGGGTTAGAGAGGTGGGATGGGAGGAATCCGAGTCATGCCAAGGAACTGCCGGGATATTTGTTTTACGGATCTTTTGTGATGGTGAAAAGGGTGGAAAAGGACATGGAGTAAAAGATGAGTTTGAAAGGTGACGTGGCATGTGCTCAGTCAAGGCAGCTGGGGGCAGGGGACGGGGGGGGGGGGGGGGGGGATTGGACAAAAAATTGCTGAATGCTCCTCATTTAAACACTGGCTTTCAGCGCACACTGTTCTACTTTGTCTGGTGTTGTTGCAAAAAATGCGAACTTGCCTGGGATAAAGAATGGGCTGAGGGGTGACATTGGCACGAGCTCAGTCGAGTCCTCTCGAAGGGTTTGGAAAAGCTTCTGAATGCTCCTCGCTCCGCATTGGCTTTAGTGCTGACGTGTCTACTCTATCTGGTGTTGCAATGAATGTGAACTTGCTTAAAAATCTATGACCTTTCCTAAGGTCACACAGTTATTTTGTGTATTATTAACTGGCTTTATGTCATCTGTCTATGCTTACAGTACATTTACTACACGCATTTAACAGACTTTAATAGACTATTTAAAGGAACACGCCACCGATTTTTGATATTTATGTATTTGCTTTGTGCCCAAGTATTATTCAAGAAAACACTTATCATTTTCTTCTCAGTGTGTTCAGTACTTAGATTCACATTATTAG
>JASCQY010000002.1:16898361-16916574 GCA_030264315.1 Sardinella tawilis
CGTTACCATGTTGCGTTGCTATGCGTATAATTGGTCAGTTGCCGTTCTTGGGTGGAGTTTGCGATCGGTCAATTATACAAGCTATCCAAGTATCATGGAGTCCAAATGTACATAAAGAGGTTTGCAAAGGAGCAGGTCCACTTTCAGAATCCTGATGCAACTGATGATGTTGCCAAGGTGCATTCAAATTTGCAAACACAGACAAACATTTTTGAAGTTTGCAAACTATTTGTTAACTTTTTGTCCTGAGTTCTTTGTGAACATTTGCAAACGCTTGCAAACCACATGAGGGGGAAGTTCTTAAAAGGCACTGGAATGGCAAGGTTCACTTCTGTTCAAAGACCTTGAATGCACCTCTGACAATGCAATAAGTGCATAAATTTGAAGATTAAACATGTCAACATGAGTTCCAGAGAATTGAGAACAGTGAGAAGTGACTCACAGCGTGAGGTTAGGCAGCTTCGCTGGCGTAGCTCCCTCAGGTCCTTGAGCCAGGACAGTTTGAGAAGTACGGAGCGAGACTGCAGGGTGATCTTGCGCACAGTGCCACGGTGCTCATGCCACAAGCCCCAAGCCCGCTCGTCTCCCTCCACCGACTCCTTCACCTCGATGTCCCCCAGCTGAGCGGAGAGACGAGCACACACACACACAAACATGTATACACACACGCATACACATACACATACACACACACACACAAACATGTATACACACACGCATACACATACACATACACACACACACACACACACACACACACACACAAACATACACATGCACACACACACACACACACACACACACACACACACACACACACAAACAGGAAAGGAAAAAGGCACAACTATTAAACACACCTATAGTTCTATAACATCACTTGATGTGTAATGAGATACCCCCAGAAAAAATACTTTGAGTTCATCCAGACAACTGCTATGCTTATGATTTACTCATGTCAAGGCCTTGGCTCCCCAACCTATTCATAGCTTCTTTTAGCCTGAGGATTGTAGACTTTAGACAACACAATTCATATGCCTTTGGATTGCTTTGTGCATTTATATTCAGCTAAGCTTTTTCAGTGGCCCTTTTTCCCCTTATTTGTCCGTACCTTCATCTTGTTTTTGAATATGTAGGAGTCGCCATGCGTGTCAGGGTCTTTCTTGAGCTTGCAGAAGATGACGCAGTCTTTGAAGAGGAAGACGTGACGTTGTTGGCCGCGGAACGACAGCTTGGTTCCCGGAGACTCCTCCCACACTGTAAATGGACCCTGTTATGGTGAAAGGCAACATGGAATGAAAGAGGACGAATGAAAAAGTGCACCGACTTGCTGAAAGGCGATTATGTATATTTGTCTTTGCGGTGGGGAATCCATTTACATACATCCACAATAATGCCAAACTGGATGATGCTGCCGTCACACAGTGTGTGCCTTTCAACAAACTAGTAAGGACGAATGGATTCCTCTCAAAGTGTGAGGGCCACAGTGACTGAATACAGCAACATGCAAATAAAATTGTTATTTTAACAGCGTGTATATCTGAAAGATGACTCTTGACAACTTCAGTATTCTGTTTCAATATTGACTTCACTTAGTTAAAAAAGTAAAAAGAACTAAAGAATATATCTACAAAAAAAGCACAGTTCCGTGTGAGTCCTGATGTGCTTTTTAAAAAAACTTAACCCTTTGTACATCACACCCCCAAAAAAGATATGAAATTTGTTTTTAGGCTTTTCCAGTGGCCCACTGATGGCCATTCATTTACCCTCAATAGTCATCCCAACCTTTTGGTTGAGCATGTTTTCAAAAAATTAAGTAATCAAAATATGCATATTTTTCAATACAAATGAATATGTGTCCAATAGCCTCCTTTCAACAATATGAAACAGGAAAAAACTCCCATGCTTTGAAAACATGGTAAAATGTATTAAAAGTACGATGAAGTATGAAATTCCACATTGAAATCATACATACTATTATGGTACAATATGGTCTTGAAATACATAGAGGTAGCCAACAAATCCTCTGTGCTTAATATGTAATATCTGAATAGTACTGATGGCTGCATGTGGTTTAATTAAGCGTTGTCTGATTTTTATTAAAATATGATGGGTTAAAAAGGGTTCTACCAAATGAGTGAGCTGACCAACAAAGTATATGTAATGTAACAGTATACATAGTATTTACAGTATACAGTATACAGTATACATAGTTGCATTATTACACATCTCAATGCATGTTGATTTTTGACTGGCAGAAACTACTGCTATAACTGCTTTGTATGGTAATGCATCCATCCCTACCTGACGGAGAGGTTCTCCTAGTCCACTCAGTGGAGCTGGGTAATTCTCTATCATGGCCACCTGCTCCATATTGTCAGCACGCCAGGGCAGGCTGGACACCACGGAGAAGGCATCCTCCAACAGCCTGCAGCTTCGACCAAATTTGGCCTTGTTCCTTATGAGCTCCTGAAGGGCATTAAAGTCCAGGTAGATATCATATCATGTCAATCATAAGGAATGATTGACTTCAGAATGAGCGCATATTGTCTACATGCATGGGTTGCAGCCAGGTGATGAGTGTGATAACAGCCTTTGAGGTGTCCTGATATAATGAATTAATGGACGTGGTTGGGGCAAAGCACTCTGCAACACAACTCCATTAATTCCATATACAGTATTAGGACACCTTGGTGATCATTATCCTTTAATTATGATCCTATAATGATAATCTGACACCAATAATGGAAAGCAGCCAGATGTTCAGTCATTTCAAACATGAGATCATGATAAACCATCTGAAGACATCTGCTCAATGTGCTCTCCTTCATGAAAGCATACCTTCAGCAGGGACTTGTAAGTCTCTATCCTCTCCAGTGGTCTCTGTAAATATGTGCTGACACTAAGCGCCTCGGTATGCCGGGAAGCCAACTGACTCTCTTGGTATTTCTGCAGTTTCACACACAAAAAGAGAGACGGAAAATAAAATAACACAACCAGAGAGATAGGTTGGCTTTATCCCCAAATAATATTGATGTTGCATAATGGAATGCTATAGTTGAACATGATAAATTGATGGTAGATAATGCACTCAAAGAGTTCAGATTGAATGGCAACAACAAACATTAATGATGATATTGTATTTGGGCTCTTTGACTATTATTACATACTGTCATTTTGAAAAATGCACATTATAAATACATTTTAAGTGTACACGACTAAAATAGTTTTCTGGCACATTACCTGGAAGAAGTGCTGTGTGTTCTTATCGTTAATGCAGGCCTCTGCTTGGGACTGGCCCACTATGTACTGGAGGTACTTCTCAAAGTCAGACGCTTGGCTCACAAAGCACATGGCCACATCATCGTCTGTGGAGCACTCCATCAGCTTAGGAAGAACTGACCTGTGGGGAGAATCAAAGAGTGTTTGAAAAAGAGAAAAACTTACATACATACATGTACATACAGTACTCTATTGAACACTGCTATTCTGGTACTTCCAAAACATATCTGTCTCAATTGTGTATAGACTATAGAACTCTGTATATTCAATAGTATATATTGCATTTATCATATGATAAGGTGATTGTATACTGGATGCCTCTGACAAAACCGACAACTCTCACTCACTCTGCTGAGTCTAGGCGTAATGTCAATCTGTTTTGGTTGTGAAATAAATACATTTCCAGATCAAAACACAGGGGAGTAGGAGAGACTTCAGTGAAGACATATTCGGCCTGAGCACACAAAAATGCGAGGAGAAGCAGGCCAGAAAGGGGATTTCACAAATCTATCTGTGGCAAAAGATCTTCTGAAGTTACACAAGTTAATTTAGGAACATATTTGTGGCACCATGTAGGGGATAGATTGGGCATATTACAAGCATCCCAAAAGAAAGCAGCGGAGTAATTCCTAGATGGGTCAGGCTAAATTTCAGGCTGTGCCGCTTGAAGCTTCTCATCCATGTTCAGACACTGGGGAACATTCTGGAACTTGGTAGAGCACTTTCTATCCACCAACCTATCCACCAACAATAACAAAAGGGTAAAACTGAAAATGATAGCCAACAAACACACGTTACCTTTCATGGAAGTTCGTAATCTCTTTGATGTTGCGGAAGATGTACTCCTTCTGGCTGAAAATGGTGAGAGGCACCTTGGAGTTGGTCTCTATGAAGCGCACGTGGTGGGACACGAAGAAACTCAGCTCTCGCACAAACTCTTCCTCTCCACTCAGTAGACCCTGGATCAGCTCACTGCAGGGACCACATCAACATCAGCAAGTCTCATTTGCGGGATTTTAAACCTCAACTGGAGATACAATAATTCCTGAATCCCAGTGTTTCCCCAAACCATAATCCTTCAACTCTCAGAGATGTACAGCATGAATAGCATGAATCAACCCAGCATGAAACCAATTCCAACCAGCTTATGATGGTTTTGATGGTTCGAGTCCTTAGGAGGAAAACTGGGATTCTGCCAATGAGAGGATTCTAGAGGCTTTCCTGATACTGACTGTCAAACATGTCACTGCAAACCGCATTGCACAGTTCATGCTTGTCTTGAATTCGCATGAGCTCACCAAGAGATGCCATATTTCATTTCACATAGAAATGAAATACTGCTTTTTGATTGGCTGGCAGGACGTGTGTTATTCCATTATTTACATAGTGCACCAGTAACATACTGTATGTTCTGTCATCTGTGCAATGCGTTGATGTTTGATTTCGAGGCAGCAGAGCAGGTCAAGGTCTCCCTCAAAGTAAGTTAGGTTACTATGGACTCTCAACTACTGGCACAAGGATGCTATGGATTAGCAATGAAAATGATGTTCTTTCCTTGTCCACCCAAAGCTGTAACTCAGATAACAAGCATAGACCTTGGCACTCATCATGCATACCATGATAAGGTCAGAAATGTTTTATTTTGGGGTGTAACGTAAATGCTTCAAGAACATGTTCTGGGATGTAAATTGAGGTGTAAGAGATGATGGAATGTTATTGATTCACCCAAGAAAATGTTAGAAATCAAAAGACACTCCCTTACCCAGACAATTCCCACAACAAATCATAAAGGTGCACAAACATTGAGTGCTATGTGAGCTATGTGAGCACATTTAGTGTGCATTTACTGTAAGTTTCCTACATCTATCTTGCACTCACCTAACAGTGGTCTTAAATTCATCCTTGGTGAGTTCTCTTCCTGCCTTCTCATACAGCTGAGACTCAAACAGTGAAAATGGTTCCTGAAGAAAAACATGCCTAACATTTAAATTAATTTTGTACCAAATACGATTGTAAACAATGACATGACTGTTTCTAAAAGTATCTCTAATAATTAAGTAAATTAAGTAAATAATAATTAAGTAATAATTAAGTAAATGAAACAAAGGGGTTTATTTACAAAATGTGTACAATATCTATATATTCATATTTTCATATAATATATAACATAAAATACATGCTAAACAATAAAACAAATTTAAGAAGTAATTGTTTTGATCATACCCTTCCCCTCTTTTCCAGGTATGCAGGAGACACCCAACCTTGGCGAGCTGGAGTGATTTTGGTTGGTTTGGTGCGCACCAACCAGCGTATGGGATGCACTGAGTCCAGAACCTCAACATACTGCCCCTCCTTAAGCACAAAGGTCTCCTTGTTCCCAGCGCTGGGGTTGCAGTCACATTTGGCCACATAGATGTCAAATACCTGCATGACAAAGTGTTTAAGTGTCATGTGAAAAGAGATTATATATAGGTAATATATAGGGTATAACAATGCAAACTAATATAAAAGTAGACATCATAGTCAAGTATAATAAATGTGGGGTGAATGTATGTGTGTGTGTGTGTGTGTGTGTGTGTGTGAGTGACACTGATAGGGTACTCCTCAGTGAAGATCTTTTTTCACCATGGACATGAGTCAAACTTTCATAAAAACCTGGGTAGGGTGTTTTTTAGTTTGACTGCCAAGCCAAAAGGGGGAACTACAGTAGTACCACTTGTCCAGACACATCCAAATCACTGTTTTTGAGGGTGTTCTCAATGCTAGAGTTCATGTGTCATGCTATGTTGAGCCTTTCTAGTATTTTAAACATAGTGATTTCGTAGTGATGTGTCTGGCCAGGTGCCACTGGAACGCTCACTGAAACCTTTTGTAGGCTGTAATTTTGCTCTTGTGCGAAATTTTGACTTGTATTCATGGTGAAGAAGACCCTCAATATCTTATTACGTTCTCAATGTCTTGAAATCTATATGATTATATTGTCATATTCTGCCTGAGATGTACAGTATTGCAGCACTCCTAACTTGATTCGTCATACGATACCTCTCCTCTATCTTCCTCTCCTTCTGATTCTGAGAGGGACTCATGGCCAGATGGCTTATGGGAAGGTGAGTATTTTGGAGAGGGGGTCCTGCTTACAGCAATACCACCTGTAGAGAGTAAGTCATCATGAGGAAGCTACCAAAATAGCAGACCAAGTCATGGATCAAGACATCTTATCATCAAAAACAATTATTCCACTTTAGCCTTTTCTTAATTAGAAAAATGTGGTTAAAATTAGATCCCAAACACAACATTTCAAATCAAATAAACTCAGAAGGCAAGAAATAACATCTACAGTATAATACTGTGACAAAATGCTTCAGTTTAAACTCATATCAGTTAAATTATTTGAAGGTTTACTAACTCTGGACTTGAAGCTGTGATGAGGGCGTTAGGGGTTGAAGATCGATGCTTGGTAGCTCCTCAGCGGTTTCTGGCTCCTCGCTGCCTGATGATGCCTTCTTCAGCTCTTTTCCTCTGTTATTACCAGTATCAGTATCGGTATTACAGCTAGTTATATGTTTTGTAAGTGGATTATTAAAGGGACACTATGCAAGCCTCCCCCCTACAGGCGGCGATTTATTTAAAATATAGCAACAAGATTGTACATTCTCACCAATTCATGTGGATTACTCTTCAGACAAAAGCATACAAACCAACAATGATAATTTTTGTGGAGATACCTTGACTAATAAGGTAATAAACGCCAGTACGGCTGATATATTTACCTAAAAATGTTGCATAGTGTACCTTTAAAGTCACATCCAACAGATCTGATTATTAGAACACTGCATATACAGTATGTTGAATAATCTATGTTGTCCTAAAAAGTAATGAGATGAAAAAAATGTTGTCTCACTTGGCGGGGATGTCTCTGGAGCCATAGTCAGACAGGTTCGATTCTAACCCATCTGGTGCTGTGTCATAGTCAGAGGCACAGGAAACTATGTACAGTAAAATAGATGAATACAGAGAACATTGAAAGACTATATGTACATAATAACTATATATACATACATGCAGCATTTTATTGCAGCCAGGTCTTTTCAAGAAAAAGTTGTAGCAAAACGTTGATAATGGGCCTACAGTATTTCACAGTAGGCATTTTTCCAAGAAGTCACAGGGTAAGTACAGGTGTTATTATTGATATTCAATATGAATCTGATCCTGAATAAAAATCTTATTGGCTGTCATTAATAACACCTGTGCTTGCTTACCCTGTGACTTGGGAAAATGGCTGCTGTTATATGGCCCCATTACTGTGTGACATCAACTCACCAGAGCTTGCTGAGATAAGACTTCTACGTTTCTCTTTGATTCCAACAGGCTCATCAACCTTTGGGAGATCATACACCTGCCTCAAGGATTCCCCTTCCAGTTTTATGGGTTCTGATATCTCTCTCTCAGGAACTATGGCAGTGGCTGGCTTTACTGGAACTTGTGGAATAGGAACTGCCCTCGGAGAGGTCTCTACTGTTACATTTCCATTGTAACTTATAGTTCCAAACTTGTTCACTGCTTCACATGTGTATATTCCTGTGTCCTTCTGAGTTACATTATCAACAGTCAGTGAACAGGAACCATCCTCTTGCTTCTTTATATGGAATCGTTTGCTAGCTCTGATCTCGTCACCATCTTTCAACCACCGAATTGAATTTGGTTTTCCCTCTACAATACATTGAAGGCGAATGGTGCCATGTAGCTCCACACTTTGGTTCTTGAACACTTCCTTGAAGACAGGCCGCATGTCTTTGCGAGTCTTGTAGCCCTTGAATGCAGCTTGGATCTTGATGGCAGCTTCCAGCATCTCTGGTTCGTCCTCAATGGTTATTTCTATGCTTGGTGTTTTTTGGTCTTCAGTTAATTGCTCAGTTAATTGCTCCTGAAGAACAACAAGTTCCTCTTTGTGTCCTGCTGAAATCTCGGGATGTTGTTTTTGAACAGCAGGTTTAGAGTCCTCTGGAATTTGTGCAGTTTTGGGTGGTTCTTTATTTTTCTGCATAAGACCAGTGGATTCCTTGACAGGGAATGTTTCAACCCTGATAGCTTCATTGTTCTTCTGCTGCACAGAAGTAATGGGTTCTTCTTCAGGTGTTGTCCCTGCCTTGGTTGGTCCAGCATTCTTCTGTACAGAAACTATGGATTCTGCTGGATGTCTTGTTGCAGTGATGGATGGTTCTTTGTTCTGCTCAGGAACAATTGAATCCTCTTTAGGTGTTGGCCCAGGCTTAGCTGGTTCTCCGTCCTTCTGTGCAGAAATAATGGATTGTCCTGGTTGTCTTGCAGCAGCTTTGCTTGGTGCTATGTTCTGCACAGGAGCAATCAAATCCACTTTAGGTGTTGTCCCAGGTTTGGTTGATTCTCCATTCTTCTGTACAGGAGCAATGGGTTCCTGTGGAGGTCTTGTTGCAGTCTTAGTTGGTTCTTTGTTTTTATCTACAGTAATGGTGAAATCATCCTTTGGTGTTGTTGCTAGTTTAGCAGGTTCTCCTGGGGATACTACAGCCTCTCTTGCTGCAGGTTTGATAGGTTCTCCATTCTTCTGAACAGGTGCAGTGGATTTCACAGCATCTTTTGCTGCAGCTTTGATGGGTTCCTTGTTTTTCTGAACAGTAGTTTCGGATACATCCACAGGCTGTTTGGCAGTTATGGCTTTTTTGTCTGACTCTACAAGAGGAGCAGATTGTTCAGGAGGTGCTGCTCCTGCCTTAGTCAATACTTTGCTCTTTCGGACAGGAGCAGTCGGGGCCTCTGGCAGTTCTGTTGTGGTTTTAACAGGTTCATTGTTTTGAGCAGCAGGTATTTGTACTTCTGAAGGTCTCCTTAAAGTCTTAATAGATTCATCTTTGTTCTGTTCAGCAGGCTTGTATTCCTCTGGAGGTTTTGCTACAGTTTTGATAGGCTCTCCATTTTTCTGTATGAGTGCAGGAGTTTCTCCAGGGACTTCTTGTGATTTCTGCCCCGCCACCTTACTCCTACGAACAGGGGCAGTGATTTCCTCAACACCCTTTTTCGCAGTATTGACAAATTCCTCATTGGTTTGGAGAGAAACAGCACTTTCTTTAGTGACTGTGATTTCTTTCTTGGATTCCTCCCTTTTCTTGGACTCTTTGGTCACTTCAGTGGGACTCTTGATGTGTGTTTTGCTTTCCTGAACAGAGATAGCTTTCTCATCTTTGTTGTCTGTGGATAAGCTTGTCACTCCTTTGTTCTTCTGCACTGCAATATTATGTTCAGTCGATTCCACAGAGCTCTTTATGGCATCCTTGCCTTTGGCTGTGGGGACCGTCTCTTCCTGTTTAACCTCTGTAGAAGGTCTGAGACTTCTTCTTCTTTTAGGAGCAACAGGAAGCTGTTCTGCATCTTTGACAGTCTCTTTCTCAGCCTCTTTCGGTTGGACAGACTTTTCTGGTAAGCGCTTGTCTGGAATGCTGACAGAACCTTTTCTCTGCTGCCCAACAGGCTTTGAGACATCTTGAGCTGGTTCTGAAAGTTCTTCCTTGGCATAGTTATTCTCTTCAGTCTTGGATATGCTGTCATCTTCCACTTTCTGTCTTGTTAATGTTTTCTTTCTGAGGTCTTTATCGACGGTTTTGTTATCGCCGATTTCCCTTTCAGGCTGCTTTTCCACTCTTTCCGTTTCCTGCTCTGCTTTCCCTGCCTTGGCCACAGGTTTAGCTGGGGCCGCAACAGTCTTGACTGTATCTGGCTTTGGTTTAGGTTCATCTTTGGGAACAGGTCTGACTGCCTTCACTGTTACAGAGGCTGTGGTTTGGACAGTCCCAGCAGAGCATGTGTAGTGCCCTTTGTCCTGGGGAGTAATATTTGTAATTCGTAGCTCAAAATCACAGCCATTTTGCTTGATTTCATACTTCAAACCAGACCTCAGAGGGCTGTTTTCTTTCTTCCACTGCACGGCAACTCCGGGTTTAGAGAGTTCACAGTACAAAATCACAGTGTCACCCTCCTCTGCCTCTTGACTTTGGAGCTCTTTGTGGAAGATGAGGAGTACCTCTGTGAAAGACAACAACATTGTATCAACATGGAGAATTTACATTCCGTAAGATTGTAATATGCTCTTCGATAATATACTGTATCCGTATGTGTAGATATTCAGGATTATTCAGGATTATTTAACAGTCCCTGAATGGCTGAGGAAAATACCAGTTGAATAAATAAAAACACAAACATGAGGAGGAAAAAAAAACACCAAAGCACAAATAATTACATTATTGGTACCACTGTTTATTGAACTTTTTAGGGTACTGCACCTTTCACTTTAACAAAGGCGGTGGTCTGCTGATCCCCTGTGGAGCATGTGTATTCTCCCTTATCCTGGGGGCTGACATCATGGATACGCAACTGAAGCTCACAGTCAATGTGCTTCATCTCATATTTCCCACCAGGCCTTAATAAAACCCGACCCTTCCTCCACTGCACTGGAACTCCAGGCTTAGAGAGTTCACAGTTCAAGAAGATTGTTTCACCCTCCTTTACCTCTTGGTCTTCCAGTTCTTTTTGGAAGAAGAGGGGGTACTCTAGGAAGACAAAAAAAGATACAAGGATAGTATGCAAGCAACTGCATAAAGTATTCTGATAACAAGACAACTGCAGCTGTACAGTGTACAGTACTATTCTGTTATAACCCGCAATGAGTGCTGAATGCAGTATGTTCTAAGATATAGGACAGTTTTGGGGAATTAAAGGTCCAAAATTATTGAGCTCATCATGTTGTACCTTTGACTGTTATGGTGGCTTTGGTTTGCTGATCCCCAGCGGAGCATGTGTACTCTCCCTTATCCTGAGCGCTAACATCAGGGATGCGCAGCTGCAGCTCACAGCCATCCTGCTTCATCTCATACCTCCCACCAAGCCTCAGCAGCACCCGACCCTTCCTCCATTCCACCGGCACACCAGGCTTGGAGAGCTCACAACATAGGAGTACTGTCTCACCCTCGTCTACTTCCTGGCTCTGTAGCTCCTCCTGGAAGAACAGGGGGTGCTCTGGGGAAATCAAATCAAATCAGAGCAGAGACGATCAGATCATACGGTCGGCTAAAAATCAGATCATTGTATTTACACAAAAAAGTATTCGCATAATATATGGCATGAGGCGACTTTATTGATGGGGAAGGCTTTTGACCACGCTCCTGCCAGTCCCATTTCAGTGCACACTCCAGTCCAACATTAATCAAGTCAGACCTCAGACTTGGCTCTGTGTTGTTATGGGTTGACTAGAAAGTGGATATGATTGGCTGCATGCTTGCAGAGGGACAAAAAATTGGATAACCTTTCTTCTTGTTTTACAGAGTGGACTGTTTGGAGCCTATTAATATGCTAACAATTTCAAGCGAATTAGTATGTTCTCTCTTGTGTTTGGTTTGGCAGAAATTGCAGGCAGTTAATACAGTACATGGAAATTAGCGGTCAGCTGTACTAATGGAGAAGTGTGCGAGTTGATGTCCTTCCTGATTGCCAGGGCTCTGGCAGAATGACAGAAATTCAAATACAATGACTTTTCATGGGGAAAAACAAAAAGGAAGGGAAAAAATGTTTCAGCAACAAAGGATCCCAAAATTAAAATCTATGCAGAAGGAATACAGACACATTTTTTAAGCGAACCGTACAAAAGCCATTACATACTGTAACACTTAAAGAAGCTAACTAGTTCTTGTGATGTGATATATGTCTTGGAACTTCACTGATGTGCTCAATTAATGAACATAATTAATAAAAAAAAGGACCTCCCAAGAACAATGAAAATGAAGTAAACATACTGTCCACCTCAGGCCTGTTAAGAACTATACCTTTCACTCTGATTGAAGCTGTGGTATACTGGTCTCCAGAGGAGCACTTGTAGTCCCCCTTATCCTGCGGGCTGACGTCATGGATGCGCAGCTGCAGCTCACAGCCGTCCTGCTTCATCTCGTACTTTCCACCATGCCTCAGCAACACCCGACCCTTCCTCCATTCCACAGGCATGCCAGGCTTGGACAGCTCACAACATAGGAGGACAGTCTCACCCTCTTCAACCTCCTGGCTCTGCAGTTCTTTTTCAAAGAAAAGAGGGTGTTCTGGGGGGAGGAGAAAAATGTCAAAGACCAAAGCATACAAACAAGCAATGGTCATTTTTGTGGAGCTATGTTGGCTAATAAGCTAATAAACGTGATTTCAGCTTCATTTTGGTTTAAGTTTCGCTTTGCCCTATGTGCGTGGGGCGAGTCATTTGACATTGCATAGTGCGGTAAACCCAGTAGGAAGAGGTTGACGATGGCGAAATAGCCTTCATTCCTCCCGGAATTAACTATATAAGCATCAAAGTGACTACGACGCTGATATATTAACCTAAAAACGTTGCATAGTGTACCTTTAATAATACACATCTAATATGAACCTATATTATTCAACACCCATTCATGCATGTGTGGGTGGGTGATCCACAGCACTGACCCTGGTTGTGAAACTAGTCACATAAGGAACTGATAGGAGCCATCTTGGAACCCCTGACAGAAATAATGTCTACAGTACTGTAGATGTACTGCCAGATTAAAATGCTATATCTGGGGCACACAAAAACAGCTATGCTTCTATTATGAGATACACCAGTCTGCCAATCCCTGTTACATGATTAACTCTGGGGTGGGATTAACTATAGGGCCATTATATTTCCGATAAATAGTTTGGCATATGATATATTTAACTAATTCTACAAGGTTGAGGTACAACAAGGGTGAGTAGTATATACCCATGTGAATTCACGCTGAGTGCGAGCCAAAGAGGAACTTCGGTACTTGTGCATAAAGAAACCATTAGCATACCTTTCACTCTAACTTGGGCTGTGGTCTGTTGATCTCCAGCGGAGCATGTGTAGTCTCCCTTATCCTGCGGGCTGACGTCAAGGATGCGCAGCTGCAGCTCACAGCCATTCTGCTTCATCTCGTACTTCCCACCAGGCCTGAGCAGCACCCGACCCTTCCTCCACTCCACGGCCATGTCAGGCTTTGAGAGCTCACAGCATAGGAGTGCCATCTCTCCCTCCTCCACCTCCTGATTCTGCAGCTCCTCCTGGAAGAATAAGGGCTTCTCTGGAGAAGCAAAAACACAAACAACAATCAGGTCAGCATGTTCATGGTACATAACTGCATAATCAGACATACTCAAACACACACAAACAGTCCTCCTAAGCAAAGGGATTTGGTAGGTGAAAGTACATTCTCAACTAAACAATATATGTTTAGATGTACTGGACAAAACTGACCATGGCACAGACAAGTAAGATTTACAATAAATTCCTATTTACATTAAGCTTTAAGCTTGCTTTACATTGCACAAACACAGACAAAAATGCATACAGCTGTGTCTAGGCGTCGTGCCATGTTATTACTTTCCAATGTGTTTTGTGTAATCACTTTGTTTAGTGAGGCGCCAAGCTGTAAATGTCTAAAACAATTTTCGTCTCTTCCCTGGCCACGCTGAAGTCAGAATTGGCGATAAGTGTGGGTGTTCACCAATGCCTCGACCTGTCATTTCGTATTAGTCTGGATAGGGTCGTGCAACGTAAGCTAAAACAGAGACCCTATTGGCCATTGGAATACATCTCTACCTTTTACTCTTAGTGAGCCTGTGGTCTGCTGATCTCCAGCCGAGCATGTGTAGTCTCCCTTATCCTGCGGGCTGACGTCATGGATACGCAGCTGCAGGTCGCAACCGTCCTGCTTCATCTCGTACTTCCCACCAGGCCTCAGCAGCACCCGACCCTTCCTCCATTCCACGGTCACGCCAGGCTTGGAGAGCTCACAGCATAGGAGGGCTGTTTTGCCTTCGTCTACCCTCTGGCTCTGCAACTCCTCCCGGAAGAAGAGAGGATGCTCTGGGGTGTGAGGGGAAAATGGTTAATATTGTAAATCTGGTCTCTTTTTTTCAGTGAACACCTGCTGAAGACACGCAATGGACGAACAGACCAGGAGAAAAGTGTTTATGGTTTAGGCGTAACCGAAATGATTATCACTATCCCCCTTGGATGAATGGAATCAATTAACCCTAAATTGGGAAACAGCTAATTGAAGAATGCCAAATGAATCTACAGTATCTATTTAACAGAATGTATCAAACATCAGTAACGTAGTAGTACCAGGACACAGCTCATGACAGAAGAGCTTTCAGTGAATACCTAATAGCAATAGATCAGGAGAACAACGCCTTGTACTAAAATAACCTGGGATGAACTTTTACCCTCAGTTTACTGTCAATAGCTTCATACATCAAACCAATAAGCCCAAAATCCTTTCTGTTCTCTGAAATACATTTACCATGACAACAAGAATGTTGACAGCTAGCTTCAGCGAAATGTACACCAAGAGCTGCAGGCACAGTTGCATCACAGTTCTATAATACTCAAACATCTGTTCTCCATTCTCGATTCTCAGTCAAATTAAAAAAATATTGTTGCTATAATCTCTCTCAGTCTACTGCACAACATAATTCTTCCAAATTATTTCCAGATCAGGCTCACAACTTTAGCTGTCTTCTGTAAATGCCAGATCAACTAATTTTTAAGCTGCCTTTGATTTCTCCTTGTGTTTATATTCTCCTGGGTTCAACAGTCATATTCATGAAGTATTATTTCTCTATATTTGTGTGCTAACTCATGGCTTTAACAATCCGGAAAAACAGGTTTTAGACAGTTAAAGTCATTCCATATTCTGCGATAATCTGCAGACTTTCATGACCTTACAGCAAGTGGCCATCTTGTGTTCATGTGTTCATCATACAGAATCGCAGCTCTTTAGTTGATTGGCTCTGGTTTGGTCTGAAGATTTAGATTAAATGGTTGAGCGAACCTCATCGTCACTAAAAATAAGATAGTGACCAGCAAGGTCACTACTGACGTCAGACCGTTCTTTTAAGTGCTCAGCTAGTACTGCTAGAGACAGTGAAACTTTTCTCACTGAACTAATGCATGACTAATGTATCACTGTATGTCTCTTGAATTGGACATAATGTTATAAAGAAAATCCTTAACAGGGTGTGGCAATTCAGTGGTAGTATGTCAACTTGAATACATGCTGCATGTGCACTAAAACCTTTGTTGCGTTTAGCTTGGAAAGCTGTAGGCAAAAGCTTTTACAGAAGAATAAACAAAGTGACCAGTATGTAAGTCTACTGTCTGTCCAGTTTTGATTATACCTTTCACTTTGACAATGGCAGTAGTTTGTAAATCTCCAGCGGAGCATGTGTAGTCCCCCTTATCCTGTGGGCCGACGTCGTGGATGCGTAGCTGCAGCTCACAGCCGTCCTGCCGCATCTCATATTTAGCACTGGGCCTGAGCGGCACCCGGCCCTTCCTCCACTCCACCCGTACGCCAGCCTTAGAGAGCTCACAGCACAGGAGAACTGTATCGCCCTCTTCAACCTCCTTGCCTTGTAACTCCTCCTGGAAACGCAGGGGATGCTCTGAGGAAACCAAACACAAAATACCGTAGATGTTGACATTCCGATTTCATGATGTATTTTGAATTTGCTGAATTGATAAGCTTACAGTAATACTGATATTTACATTCCACTACAACTACAGTACATACTGTAAGATCTACAGCTAACATCTACATGATACTACAGTAACTCTCTTCACTGGACAATCAGCTGAGGAAACCAAATACCTACAAACATAATTTTATTTGCTCAATCAATTTTTGCTAATAATTGTTAGATCTGAGTGCCAGTAACTCAAATATTTTTCTTTTTATCGTGGCTTACTATACTTAAACGGTTTGGGTTTACAGTGCTCTGTGTGGGGTTCACGCCTAGGCGTCCATGACTTTTGTCAGACCTAAAGAAAACTCCCAGAAAGGATAAAAGCGGAGCGAAGCGTAAGGTACAACAAACGTTCATTGCACTACGTGTTTCATGTGTCTCTGTGTTTCGCAAGGGGGAGAAGGGGGAAAATACCTCCTTATGCAGACCAGAGTCGGAACAAAAGATCACTGAAAAGTTTATATGTTATGACACTCGCACAGTACTTGTGCAAACTGGAACTATTCATCTTTGCGTTGCTCTATCTTGGGCAGTATTCAATGACTGTTGATACTCTTCTAGGGATGCATATTACCTTTAACGGTGAGAGTAGCACTGCACTGCATGTCCCCAGTATCACAGGTGTACAAGCCGGTGTCTTCTTTTTCCACGCTGTGAATCAGCAGCAGGTTCAGCTTGCCTTCCTTACGCAGTTCAAACTTCTCTCCTGCTAAGAGCACCACGTTCTTCCTCTTCCAAGCCACTGGGGTGCGCGCATCAGAGGTCACACAGGAGAGAGTTGCTGTCCCACCCTCAAAGATGGTGGTGTCTTTCAACTTCTGCTCAATTAAGACTATGTGCATGGAGAGGGAATGGTTAATAAGGGGTTAATAATGTTGGATCAAATATAGGACAAACAATCGTGAAGTACTATTCACACATTCTCCAGTTCCTTGCATAAACTAAGTAATTCAAATACAAATTCACAGCTTTAGGGTCTATGTTGCATAATAGAAGCACACTTTGGAAAAAACGATTGTGAAAAACATGCTGGTGGTATATTTAAAAACATGAGGGAAGGGTGGTCTCCATGCAGTGGAATGGTCACTTTCATTTTGCATGATAAAAGAATGTTGAGCGTTAAACTAACTTTCCTGCAGTCCTAACTGCGTACACCAATCTCCGTTATCCTCACCTTTGGGTTTACTCTGCACACGCAGACGAGCAGAGGTTCTTTCGTTGCCCGCGGTGAAAGCCACAATCCCAGCCTCTTCAGAGGTGGCCTTGGTGAGCACCAGGTGATGCTCCCGACCTCGACAGCTCATCTGGTTCATCTCGTTCTTCTGCAGGATGGTGGAGCCCAGCCACCAGATGCCATCAGCGTAATCATCGTGGGACACCTCGCACATGAAGTGGGCATCCTCTCCAGCAGTGACTGA
This sequence comes from Sardinella tawilis, assembly GCA_030264315.1. Lineage (NCBI taxonomy): Eukaryota > Metazoa > Chordata > Actinopteri > Clupeiformes > Clupeidae > Sardinella > Sardinella tawilis. The sequence goes on from JASCQY010000002.1 coordinate 16,915,635, forward strand.
CAGGTCCCGTAGCCCTGTTACAATCTTTATGTTTTCTGGGGGAAAAGGGAAAGGAAATTGAGGGGTCCATGCTGTTCTTTATCGCATCCATTCTTGACTGTGGCTTCAGAGACTTCCTGATATGTATTAAACCCAAACATGAATTTCAATGCCAATCTCCACTGACAGGATTTTTGTCTCGGTACAATTCAAAACTGGCCCAAAACCAGTACATTACATTTACAGTTCACCATAGTATTATGTGTGAAAAAGAAAAAAAGTTTTTTTTTCCAATATTCAATAAAAAATACATTACAAAAAAAAAGAAAGAAAGTTAATCTTAGCAGTTTACCTTACCTTTCACCTTAAGTTTGGCACTGGTCACCTTGCCTCTGGTATTACAGGTGTAAACACCAGCATCCTCTGGCTTCAGTCGGCGGATCTCCAGCGTGTGTGTGTTGCCCTGTTGCTGCGGGGAGATCCTGGCCCCTTGGCTGAGGGTCTCAGAGTCCTTCTTCCAGGTCACTGGGGCGTTGGGATTTGAGAGCTCACAGCTTAGCATGACAGACTCTCCCTCGGTCGCTTCAAGGTCCTCCAGCTCCCTCTCAAAGTACACAGAGGCAGCCGCTGAAGGGGAAAGAAAACATGAGGCAGAACAGTGCAGTTTCAGTTACAGTGCAGAATGAAGCTCATGAAGTTGTACATGTAATGACTGAATCGCAGAGGTATTCTACAATATGAATATAACACTGATTTTGAAAAAGACATTTAAAGAATTGTAATATATCACCTTAAAGGTAGGGTATGGAATTCTATTTTTTGGACATTTTTGCAAAATTACTTGAAATCCTCTTCATCAGGACAGGGCTTGAAAAACTATAACAAACTAGAAGGGCACTCCGAGAGCGCAGACCGACGCCAAGGCAGCTGCCATTTCCACTTTATATTATTTCCACCTGAA